>JAIKVE010000905.1:0-15119 GCA_024679115.1 Phytophthora pistaciae
AGATTTCCGTTTCCTAATTTGGGCTTCTTGTGCACCCCAAACTAAAACATGCCACCTTTGCTTGCCTAATTAGCTCAGGTAGACCGAGAAAAGGTGTAGTATTATAATGGCGAGGCGATACCCTTCTGAGTAGTCCGTGTAGGTCGCGTGTATGAACAGACTCATCCTCAACCGTATACACTTTGTTATGGTGGGGCACTTTGATAATCAAGCTGATTGGATGAGTTGGGCACACTGTGGCGATGTTGAAGGGGTCACTGCGTGGGTGTGGTTGCAGAAGACTGGGGGGTCAAGTCGAATCGTACAGATAGGTATTAACGTGTGTACAGCGTGCGGTGCTTCTACAACGCTATCCTTTCGTTGCAGTGTATCAGCCAGCGACGGAACTGCAACTTCCGGTGCTTCACTGTAAAGTGAGCCTGGCTCGCGGCCAAATGCAGGTAATCTTTGTCAAATGCGGGCCATCTGGGTTGCACTTCGACTTCAAAATGAGTCGGTGCCAGCCAGTTAACCCCGAACTAATTGACCGCAGCTTGACAAGTTGCCTAGCTCAGTCTTGAACTTTCCTCCTCGTACCCAAGCGACTCAACAACCAGTCTCCACAATGGGCAAACCCTTCTTCACCATGGAGGACGCCAAGGCCTCCTTCAACCTCTTCTGCTGCGTCTACGGCATCGGCACTCTCGGAATGCCTGGCAACTTCTCCCGCGCCGGCCCCGCGCTCGCGATCGTCGCCATGGCCTTCATGGCTTTCGCCAATATCTACGGCGCGGTCGCCATCTGCCGCGTCATGCTGCTCGCGCCTACGTCCGTCAAGACGTACGGTGACCTGGGCGAGTGGGTCATGGGCAAATGGGGGCGCTACCTCACCGTCACAGCCCAAATGGGCAACTGCCTGATCGTACCGTGCGTCTTCCTGGTGCTCGGCGGGACGCTACTGGACGGCCTCTTCCCTGACGCCTTCAGCACAACGACATGGTCCGCTCTTATGGCGTTGCTGGTGCTACCAGTGTGCCTCGTGCCAACCCTCAAGGAAGGCGCTGGCGTTGCGTTTGCAGGCTGCATGGGGACGCTCGTCGCGGACATCATCGGAATCGCAGTCGTCATGTACGGCATGCGCGGCCACCCCACTGCTCCTGGTCCCGACCTCAACTTCAAACAAGTGGCCGGCGCATTCGGCAACCTGGCGCTCGCGTACGGCGCTGGCATCGTCATCCCAGCTCTCCAACGTCAACACAGTGACCCCACTCGGATGCCACGCGTCGTGTTCGTCACGATGGCCTTCATCACGTGCTGCTTCCTGGTGCTGGCCAGCACGGCGTACTCGTCCGTTGGCTGCCAGATCACGGGCAACTTGCTGTGGTCGATTTACCCGCAATCGGACACCGGCCTTACCACGCTGGGCTTCGCCTCGAACTGGGGTGCCGTCGTGCTGGCGTACCTGTGCATGCAGGTGCACATCACGATCGCCTTCTCGGTCATCCTGAATCCAGCATTCTACATCACCGAGCGTCTCTTCCTGGGGATGCATACCCAAACACACGAGGATGTGGAGAACAATCTGCCAAGCTACGCAGAGGTGACGACGCCGAACGAAGCTGCAGAGCACATGGACAGATCCCGCCTCTCGAAGCGCTCCTTCATCTCTATGGCTGACAACGAGAACGTCCATCTCGGCGAACCCGAGGCCGAAGCTGCCGAGTACCGTGGCGCCAACGCTGTTAAGTATGTTCTGCTACGAGTCGCGATCGTCGCGATTCTAGTGGTAGCGTCGGTGGTCCTCAAAGACCACTTCTCGGATTTGTCCGACTTCGTCGGGGCGTCGTGCATCACAATACACTCCATCATTCTGCCCATTGTGTTCCTAATGAAGAAGCAGTGGCAGGTGATGCCGATTTGGGAGAAGACGATGGCTGTGATCGTCACCGTGGTGTGCTTCTGCCTGGGCTGCTACGTGACGTACACATCGGGACAGAACTTGTTTTACCCCAGCGATGATGATGTGGAATTTCCGTTTTGCGGACCCGAGTACGAGAATACTGTGTACTACAACTATACTGGCGCGCACGAAAACTAAGCGGCGTCGAACTTATGTGTGACCAACACGTCGCAGTTTAAAGAATGCCCTACAGGTAATTCTAGTCGAGATTCTTCTTGTTGCTTTGCCCACTTTTCAACTCGAGTTGCACATCCACGTACACCATTTCAAATTGAGAGAAGTCGTGCTTCAAATTGAGAACCGCCAAAAGCAAATTGAGAAAACCTCGAGCAGCCATTTGACGACGTCGATGCGACCGTGGGCTGCCGCACCCTCCATGGCGGTCCGAGTTGAGTCAATTTCGATAGTTTCATCGTTCTCGATATATTCGATAAACCACCACACCACAGGCAGTGGGCTATGGCCACAAGCAGCAGCAAAAGCTCCATTCACGTCGCTTGCAATCTCGGAGTCCAGCAACCATTTGTTAACGTCCAAGTGATCGCCTGGGAGTTCAATCGCGTACTTTAATTCGTTCTCCTCGAAGTCCTCTGCGAACTCTGTGATCAACCACCGGAGCATCGGCAAGTTTCCCGCTGCGGCAGCTTCATTAGCTACTATCCATATATATGGATACCAGCGAGTCGCCCACCATAATGTCTCGCGAGCAACAACCATTGGACCAGAGCCAAGTCCCCACCAGTGCGCACGACATACTTCAGCACGGGGCCCTCTTTGCGATCGACACCTCCAGTGTGTTCATGCAGCCAACGCACGACGTCATGATGACCATTCTTAGCAGCTAGCAGCATGTCCTTGCCTCCCCACGGTACACCATTGCCTTCAACAAAAATCTCTTCACTCCTAATAGCAGCAGTGTAGGCAAACTCGTACACGTCCTGAGTGTACTTGCAATCGTTGTCGTGCAGAAGCTTCAGAATCTCCAGTTGGCCTGTGGACGCTGCTTCCTCCACCACTTCTACCTCACTCACGCAATGTGTGAAGTGGTTGAGGATCCACTGCACGGCTCAGATCTCGTCTTCGAACCGCTTGCAGTAGTGACTGAGAGAACTGCCAGCGCTTGTAGTGGCGATTGGTCTGGAGCACCGCAGCGGGGCACCAGCGCCGATATTGTCGAAGGGAAGCAGGCTTTGCGTCCAAATTCGATCCAGCAGGGAGAGCGATCCTGAGGCGCAGACCTGGTGCAGCGGGATATCGGCCGAGCAGTCAAGGAACGTCGAGATGAGGTCAACCACGTGGTTTAGAGAAGTGATAGCGGGTTTGTCGCGGAGAACGAGGGTCGCCGTGGCGAGAGGGAGCAGCTCTCTCGTATCGTCTCCTTGGGTGGGTACCATTTCGTTTGGGCAACTTGTGTTTTTTGCATCCTATCACGGATATATTCATGTAAGATTGCCTAAAAGAGCTCATAAATGGATGCCAAAACAGGTGAGAAAAGAAGATGAGCGAACACGGGCTACTTCGCAGTACCAAGTAGCCCGCGTTCCCGATACGATCTTCGCAGACTAAATTGTACAACAGCTTCCACGGACTTCATGGTTTTTGGGACCGATCAGCGCTTTCTTTCCGAAGCCCCAATTGCCTTATTGCGTTTTTGCTTGAGACCGTTCTGAATCAGAATCCAAGATTTTGAAGAAGACAAAGCTTCGATACAGTAGAATGTTTCCACCTGGTGACGTTTAGGAGAACACGGGTAAGGTATGGTTTTGTTCGGGATCAGTAAAAAAAATATGCATTTCCGATTCTATCTGGCATGGCAGCGTTAGTCGGATTCAGGCAGTTCCTCTTCAAGCCACACCTCAATGTCTGGTTGTAGATAATATCGTTCTTAAACCAGACGGTCTCACCTCCCCATTGTCTACACTCGGCGTGAATAAACAGAAGCGCGTCAAAGTGGTTACCTTCCAAGGCTAACCTCATGGCCTGGACGTTATTGTCGCCTTCGTACCATTCTGGTGGGTTATCATCTAACCAACGGAGAATAGGTAGATAATCACTGCCAGCAGCACAATTGAGCGCGTGCGTCGAGTACTCTTCGCCGTCAGATCGATTAGCAAATACCCACTTCAGCACAGACAAATTCTTGCAGCCTGCCGCTTCGTCAATCACTGCAGTTCCGCATTCCTCCGAGCGGTTGGCGTGCAATCACTGCAAGACTGGCAAATAACCTTCACTTGCAGCACAAGCCATCGCATCTTCAGTCGATTTGACTACAGTATTCGTGCAAACCCACTCCACAACGTCCAAATGCCCAATTCTGGCAGCTTCGGTCACCACGCAGTCCATCTCAATAGTGCGGGGGTGTCGATGCTTTTCGCCCCGCTTCCTCTTTTTTCCCGCAAGCGTGAGTGCGACCGTGTGCAGATACTGAACCACAGCTAGATGGCCATTGCTGGCCGCATCGCACATATCAACTTCCAGTGGCGATGCCCACGATACAAACCCTCGTCGCCTGCCGTGCAAGTAAAGTAAGTCCACTTGTGAATCATCACCGAACTCAGTCCACAACCACTTGACGACGTCTAGATGGCCGCTTTTGGCAGCAACCGCCAACGTTTCGTGCATACATCCAGTGAGTCCCTGCGAATGAAGATACTTGGCAACTTCCAAGTGACCGTTTGAAGCGGCGACGTGAATGGCCCACGTGCTATCGTTCCCGATATTGCGCTTGAGCAGCCATTGGACAACGTCGAGGCGCCCATGTTCTGCTGCAGAGTCCAGCGCGTCTTTAGCTGCTTCGGGGTCCAAAATGATGTTTTTGGCATGTAAATGGTCTGCAAGCCACCACACAACTGGCATCGGACCCTCGCCACAGGCGTTGGCAAAAGCGTAGTCGGCATCACCATCCATGCCAGACTCCACCAGCCACTTGCTAACGTCCAAGTTTTTACTTGAAAGCGGAACTCGACGATTTTCGCCCGGGAAGCCTTCCCTCAGGAGCCACTGAAGCATCGGCAAATGCCCCTCTATCGCAGCCAACTCGAACAAACATCGAGGATCGTCCATCCGAAAGCCGCGCGAGACCAGCAACTTGAGAATCGCCAAATTTCCGGAATGAACACAGTAGATCAAGACACAATTATCGTGACGTTTTCCATTATCGAGGAGCCACTGCACGACGTCGTAGTGGCCATTTCTCACCGCAAGCTCCAAGGACTTGCCTCCCCACATTACTCCGTTTCCCCCGCCAAGTGACTCTCCTTTGTCGCCCCTAGCGAATGCAGCCTCGTAATCTTCCTGCGAAACCCCGCTGCTTACCTCCAACAAAAACTTCAAATCCTCTAGTTGGCCTGTGGACGCTGCTTCCTCCACCACTCCCACCTCACTCACGCAGTGCGAAAAGTGACTGAAGAGCCACTTGAAGACACTCAGATCTCGTCTTCAAACCGCTTGCAGTAGCGACTGAGAGAACTGCCAACGCTTGTAGTGGCGATTGGTCTGCAGCGCCGCAGCGGGGCACCAGCGCCGACTTTTGTCGAAGGGAAGCAGGCTTTGCGTGCAAATTCGATCCAGCAGGGGGAGCGAACCCGTAGCGCAGACTTGGTGCAGCGGGATGTCGGTCAAGCAGTAGAGAAATGACCAGATGAGGTCAACCACGTGGTTTAGAGAGGTGATAACGGGCTTGTTACGCAGAGCAAGAGTCGCCATGACGAGAGAACCACTCCCCACGCTGAAGGACTTGGAGGTGTTCCCGTCGTTTTGGAGCACGCACTGCATGGCTAACGGGTGTCTAATTCGAGCTGATCTTTCACAAGGTGTTACCAGAAATTTATAATTTACTCCGGAGACTCATTCTCATTCGCTGAAATGTTTGTGTCGATTTCGGAGATCGACACATTTTCTCCTTCAGCCGTCGGCAGCGACGCCGACGCTTGCTGCTCTTGCGCGCGTGCTTGCGCGCGCTCAGAGTGCTCCGGGACAGCGGCGTTAGGCGCTGTCTCAACTGGGGAGTCGCGCGCACCTGTCGGTGCGTGTGTTGCGGCAACAGGGCCATCGCTCACTGTTCCGCTGTCGCGACCGAAGCGCACAAGAGTGCGCTTCTCCCAATCAATTACCGGATCATGCCGTGCAAGCCACGGCATGCCCAACACAATGTCAAACTTATCGTCCAGGTCCAGGACGATAAAGGTTTCGACAAACGTTCGTTCTTCATACGTGAAGTGCACGCGTACCAATGCGCTTCTCGGTCTTCACGACGGCGCACGTCGCCAGTCGTGCCTCCAACATACTTCGAGGTATCTTTACCTCCTCGAAGTCAAGCCTTGATAGACTTCGCAGTCGAGCAAAGTTGTTCGACGCGCCCGAATCAACCAAAGCACGAAGAGAGTTGCTCTCTCTCTTCGAAGACACGTCCAAGATGACAAGGTTCGGTTTGCCATCATGCATTTTGCACTGAGAATTGTCCTCACTGGGGGCTGCAGTCATCAGTGTCGCATGTCCGAGTTGGACACGCGTGACTGCTTCACCAGTAGGGCGCCCCGCGCGTACTGGGTTCCAGCGTTTTTTGTAACATCACAAAATCCAATCTTCAATAAGTACGTAGATCTGCCTTCAAGTGCGGAAGCCGAGTGTCCACTTGCATTAGTATGAAGGCGCGACTGTCGACACAACCTTTATGCCTCAAAAATGTAGCTATCCCAATATCAGTAATTCCTCTAAACTACTAATTTTGTACTGCCTAAATCGTAATACTAATTTGAGTGGACCAAACTATAACAACGGTACATGGTACCCAGAACCTCCAGCAAAATCATGTGGTATACACAGCAAATACATATGGTACACACAGGGGGGCTTCTATAGTAGATACCTTGCCCATCCAATTTGGATCCTATTATACAAAAATAAAAAAAATTAGTACAAAGCGTGACTGAAAGGCCCAGTTCACTAAAAGCACGGGGTACGGTACTCCATAGTTAAGGTGGGTGCCGACCACCGAAAATGCCGGCAGAAATATATCTGATGATACCGTATCATATTACTTCTTTCACCAGCGCAACCCAAAAACAGTCCCATTTAAAAATATTTTAGCCAATCAAAATCGAATTTGTCCAAACTAATATTAACCAGTAAGCGCACGACAATTGATCGCTGCGCCATAAAGCAAAATGGCCAAGGCTCCGTACGGCAGCGCGGCGAAGAAGCTGTGCGAGAAGTGTGGCAACGGAATATCGCGCACAAATTTTTCCAAACACGCTAAGAAATGCAAGGGGATTAAAGTGCGCGACACGCGGCGTGAGATTCGCAAGCGCTCATGGGTGAAGCACCGCGCCAAGCGCGTAGGAGACCAACGCAGCCGGCGCGCGTCCGAGTCATTTAAGCGACTTGAGGGTACCGTAAGATTCTTTAATTTAATATTGAGGGTCCAAGCTTACCATTGTATACCAAGCACTGCGGCAGCAGCTCCGTGAAGTGGAGAAGGTTCATCTTCCTCTTAAACCGGAGCCGGTGGGGTTAAAGGATCACCCTCTCGAGGAACTAAGCCGCAACGCGGAGCTGTTCGAGTATATTTTTTCCCAGGTAGGCAAACAGATTGCCCATTGTGATATATTGGTACTATCATGAGTTAATTTAGATGGAGGGCGTCGACTTGCTGTCAAAGGCGTGGTTCAACAAGACCTACTTACTGCTCCATCCTGACAAGCGCCATCACATGCCTCCCGAGTTCCAGGTAGAGCCTGCGCTAAGCGCACTTCAAGAAACATGCAAGGTGTTCAGTGTTTACAAGGCGGGAATGCTCGAAGCAAGTTCGAACACCATATTCGGGGAACGTGCCCGCCTTCAAAAGTACATGTCGTACTTGCAGACGACGTACCAAGAGAAGATCGCGAAATGGACGAAGCTGTGCGAGAAGATACGCAACAAAAACATTGCACTTGAAGCGCCAATCCAGGAGGAGATCGACGGATTTGAAGAATGTAAAGCTTGTGTGTCTCTAGCTGAGTTCGAGGCAATTTACAAGGCCGGATTCATCGAGAAGGATAGCGCATACGAGACCAAGATGAAGGCAAAGGCAGACCAGCCGGAGAACGAGAGACGATTTAGGCAGACATTTGGGTCTGATTCGGATAGCGGAGACGCCTAAACACAATGTATATAGTCAATTGGAATATATGCCCACTTTTAACAAGACCCAAAGTACTACGACAAGACTCAAAATTCTAGACAAGACTCAAAGTACTAAGACAAGACTCAAAGTACTAGGGGTTAAATGAGTGGTCCCGACGCTCACAATTCATTTGGCCGGACACGAAGCACTCCATCACTCTCATCATGGCATCGCATACAACCTCGTTTTAAGAGCTGTTGCAAGGCGAAATCGCTACAGCAACGCACGAGATTAAGAAGGAGACAAGGGATGTTTACGCGTCGTACTTCAAGAAGTTTTGTGAGTTCTGCATCGCGAATGAATACCCCGACCCTGCGGCTGTGCGTCACCATGAGCTTCCGTCCCTTTTGGTTGCGTCATGGAAGTGTGTCTGCGTCTGCCGCTGTGTTTAACCAGACAGCGGAAAAGATCCGGGCAGCAGTCGCCAATTACTATCGAAGTTATGAACGTCGAGACGCCGCAGGACCTGAAAAGTGGATGGTAGTCACGGGCGACAACGGCAACAAGTACGGGTTGGGCAACCCTGCCAAAGATGCATTTGTTCGCCAGTTCATACGAGGGCTAAAGAAGCGGAAGAGCACGGAGTTTTCGCACCGCCAAGCTACCCCGATTTCATTGGACATGCTCCGGGTACTACACTGCCACCTGGCAAATGCGAAAGGATTCTCGGAAGCCAGTCGTCTGTGGTTTCTTGCCGTTGCTGTGTTCGCGTTCTACGGAATGTGCCGGATCAATGAGGTGCTCAGTCTTCAGGGGAAGAATCTGACGTTAGGAATGGCACGACTTAGTATCCACAGGCTGTGAAAATGCCGAGTAGAATGGGGCAAGAAGATGTCTGAGCAAGCTTCCATCACCCTTCTCAACTGCGTTGTGCGAGATCTGAATCGAAACGGAAAATCGACGCGTGGCTACGTCAAGCAGGAGTGGCGTGATATCTGGTTCACATCTTACACGTTTCGTCGAGCTGGTGCGCAGTACAGATTCATGTTCGCTGCTCCCAACGTCGATGATCCTTGCGAATGGTGAAGTGGTGGGCAGGATGGACCCCAAACGAGTCGGCCGAGACGCTAGTGCGCTACCTACTGGACAAGCGGCTAATGATGAAGATAAACAATTAGCAGACTGCTTGGCCCCGGACCGCGAAACGCACTCGGGTTGTCCTAATACATTTTCAGGTCAGCGCAACGTCAAGGCTCCTGCCCGATAGCCCCCATCAGCTGGTGCAGTTGAAAAGCGGCTGAAAATGGTTGAAAACTCTGTCAAGGCGCTCCATGACAAGATTGACTTGCTGGTATCCGTCTTACAACCGTAACAGAGGTCAATACTAGTTCCAGCAAGCGAAAGTAGCAGCGAGAGTCACGTGGAGCAGGTGCCGATTCTCCCGCCAGCCAAGGACTCGAAAGATATGTACCGAATGTATTGGAACGCTGATCCGAGCCGCCACCTTTTCAAGCAAGTCAGTGAGTGGACGGCCCAGAAAGATATGTACCGAATGTATTGGAACGCTGATCCGAGCCGCCACCTTTTCAAGCAAGTCAGTGAGTGGACGGCCCAAGACAAGAAGAAGAGTGGAGCCTTGCCTAGCAGACTAAGCGTCGCTAAACTGACTGCAGAAGACGTGAGGGACTTTGCTCTCCAAAACGGGATTCGAAACCCGCGGAGTCTCTGTGACGTTTCACTATCAAGCTATGCAGCATATTACACGGACAATTGGCTACAGAACAGTGCCAGCTCAGAGGTCAATGTACTTACAATTGACACACTGGCCCGATTCATTCGTCTTGACCGAAAACGTCGTATAGTGACAATGTACTTACAATTGACACACTGGCCCGATTCATTCGTCTTGACCGAAAACGTCGTATAGTGGAGTCGCAGCACGCATACCTTGTAGATTAATGCAAGTATTTTAGGTCTTGCCGTAGTGATTAGAGTCTTGTTTAGTATTTAATGTCTTGTCGTAGTACTTAAGGTCTTGTTAGAAAACCTAGTACTTTTGGTCTTGTTATCTTATCTTAAAGCCCTCAGAAGCCTCCTAAAGATTATTAACGACGTCTTTAGTTTTATCAAATATTCTTGCAAAATTGATACTATAGTGGACGTTATGACTGGTTAATACTCTAAGGATACTGCGCGATGATTAGTCATGCAATTGGATTTAGCATATTTTGTTGTTTCTAAAGTGGGAAGTTGCTTCTGACTTAAGGTGTATACAAAACTCAAGTAAACCGGAAGCAGCTTCAATTTCCTCACATTCACACGGGCAACAGCGGCCCGATCAGGGTTAGGGTAACTATACAAAAGACAAGTCTCGTCGTCAAACCTAACCCTTCATTTTGCAAATGGAAGCGCTACTTCTCGTTGAGGAAATGGTAATGGGTGCATCCTGAAACCATATTTACGATTTGTGACGCACATTTGTCCAGGTTATAATACATTTACTACGTGACTATACTCCCTCTACGGAGAAAAATAGTACGGACATGGTTGCTAGTTGAGGAAACCATATAAATTTTTGTAAGGGCTGGCCACCCCTTTTGGCAACCTTATTCTACGTCTCACAAATTTGCTTCACATTTTTGTAAGGGCTGGCCACCCCTTTTGGCAACCTTATTCTACGTCTCACAAATTTGCTTCACTGCTCGTTTTCTTTCACTTATGCTACGAGCACAATTTGTGATTCCAGGATGCACCCAATAACACACACAAAATCTGACCAGCACACAAATATGGAGAGAGCTGTAATCGTCGACAAAAAAACCTATACATTACGAATAAGGCCTGGATTACGAATTACTTCTCCGATCCGGAAAATAATTTACAGTTCTCTAAGCAGACTGTAGCTTACGTTCTACTGATCCAAAAGACATGTAGCTGCCCTTAACTTTTAAGTTAAAGCTCTACCCCCCCCCCCTGCACTCAAACGTTGTATATGACTACATGTTATGAAAAAGAGCATCACGTCTTTTTCTACGTGAAATGCACAGGTGTAGGTGAAAATATGTGCAAGAAACGAGTGGAAATTGCAGAGAATGGTGGATTAGACTGATTATTTGATTGCGCGTAGATTGCTAACAGGAAAGGTTCTTCCCATCATGCGTATGAGACAGTGCTGCCCTGGGTACTTCGATCAGATCAGACAGGATATGAAACATGATTGCATACAGTGACTTGAAATGCATGAATCATCTCATCCGATATACCGGGGTATGTAAAAGAAGAGATAAGCTGGAAAGAAAAAAACACTGTAGACACTATAGTTTGCTCTGCAAGGGTTATAGTGCGCTTGCGGGTATTAATACGCACCCCTTTAGAGAGAATGCAGCCTGGGTAAGTGGCCCAGTTCAATAAACCCGAGCATAACGTGCGCTATTATAATGCCGAGGCGCCATTAGCCCGCGGTTGGGAGGACGTGTCACTTGATTGCTAGCTAGGTACAGCAGGTTTTTGTTTTCAAGGCATGCATAGCCTGGTATGTTGGGATGCAATCATAGGATACTTCTAGCATAAACCCGCCCTTGGGTTTGATATTTGTTCACAATCAATAAAAAGGCCACTACAAGCTGTTGTATATACACCTTGTTGAAATTTAGCTACCCATCCGAGGGCGTCTTAGACAGCATGTTCGTCTGTCTGTGTCAACCAGTTTCCCGCAGGTTATAGAAATGTGCCGTACTTACGGAAGGCAATAGTTAGATCAAGTACGCATACTTTTTACATGTAGTATACAGCTGTAACACGGTGTATATGGATCAAAGTCAGGACCCGAAAAACCCCGTGAGTGCGGGGGGGGGGGGGGGGGAAAGCTCTAGATCCGTAGCATCATGCAGTTGTTATCATACATGCAATTTCCCGCCATTTCAGGCTGCTATGGGACGGTTTAAACAATGGGTTTTCCCAGCTGTGAGGTTTAAATTCGCTGCGTCACCTAAAATAATCAGATTTGAACTCGAAAATACTCTCGAGAAAGAGGAAATAGAGCTTATTTCTGTGATATAACGTTGTAAACAATCGAACAGTCCAGCGCCAGAAAAACACCCAATCGCGTTTGAGGTTTGTTGACCAATCGGACATAGAGATTGTTTGAGTTTTTTTTATGAAAAAACCTAACTGTTAATTCTTTTCCGGAACGGAGAAGTACACCCTTTAACATTAATCATAGTATGAAGCGCACACCAATCCATAAGGTTTCTATATTTGGGTACACCTGTAAATAGCTCTGAACACCAGGGGAAATGTGAAGTTGAGTGCTGACCCAAAGCAATTCCAGAATACATCTTGAGCGCCGGCAGCGATGCCGTTCAGCTACAACTGGGTGGAGATCGACAGGGTGTTATCAGAGGCCGCAGCCCTCCAGAAGATTGATGGCTTGAGATCATTGATGATCTACCACGGCACTTCACGGCCATGCACAGTCTGTGCGATCGACATCGACCAGCACAATATGCGCTACAGACTGTACTACTGCTCATCTACAACATGCAACACCGAAGGCTCTCCAGCGTGTACCTACTGGCTGAAGGTGAAAGGGTGCGCTTCGACAGGAGTCAGCGTATTCTACACCGATGGAAAACACCGGCCAAGTGTCGCCTCTCCACGTCGTCCTGACATCACTCGACAGATGAAGGACGAGATCATCCGATACTTATTATCTCAACAGCACCACCGTGCCCCCCCCCCCTCTTAACAAAAATTAGAACTTTGTCTACTATCACAAGAGAACCAACATGAAGAACTCTAACCTTGTCGAAGATATGGTGCAACTTGTGTGACGGCATAGGTATCACATCGATTCAGATGAAAATACAGCTTTTGCCTTTGGCTACTCTCTGGATGAACACGGGGCGCCAATAGTAGGAGAATGCACCGATGCCGACCCTTGTATGATCGCCGTGGCGACCAAGTCGATGATCCGCAACGCTGATCAGCCTTTAAGCTCGTTTGTGAAGCATATTCAAGGCGAATACAGTGGATTATCCAGTATTCGTGTGTGGTATCTCTGATATAGCTCGGCATTTTCATCGTGTTGCTATGCATATCATTTCCCAGCGCACAACGGCTCAGTATGAACAAGCCCTGACTAGAATTGCTACCAAAATTGTGTTCAGCGGGCCCCTTCACGCTCGCTACTTTATGGCTGACAAGCCGAGCGGAGCCCCGCAAGCGGGCTCTCTAAACAGGTTTTAGCCGAGCACGTGGGACCGCACGCCTCGCTTCGCTCGGCGGGGAAGTTTACCAAATTCTTCATCTGTTCATTGTGCTTGTTTCAAAATCTAATTCTATTGTGGAAACCGATTAGATTGTCTAATTGGAATATAAATCGGTTGATTAAGCAGATGATTAAGCTTAATCGGGTCGGATTTGCTAAATCCGACCTCCTAATTAGATCGACAGACTAAGATTTGTACTTTGATTTGACAGAGCGGTCAGTTGTGCCTACAACGCCATGTGGCAAGCTGATTTAGCTGCTCCACGGCTTACAAAGCCCTGGACGGCTGATTTGCATGCTAATCAGCCCGAATGTCCGACACCCACACGGCATTCCGTGGCCAATTTAACGTAAAAACGACAAACGCTAATGCTGACGAGAAATGACAGCGCAAATACATGACTTCACAACTTGATAAATAGATAGCAGTACACGTCGATAGCTCACAGAAGCGTATTTAATGCACGCGATGCTATTTCTCGTTAGTATATGTAGGTACGCGAATTACTCAGCTCGTGGCGGTAAGTCGTTGTTCCTCGTATTTCTGGCGGGTAATGAGGCAACCCCCATTTTATTAACCTTACACCGATTTATACACTTACCAATGCCATATGAAATCATAAGGATCCCCGATTTAGTACCAGTCAAATCTCTCATGAATGCTGCTTTATCAGCTAATCCGCTCGGACAATCTAATCGGTTTCCACAATAAATGGCAATATGCATTTCAGACTACCAACTAAACGTACTCACTGACGTGAACGCGAGCGAACCCCGACAAATTGCATACCCGCCAGGTATACTCGTAGTCCGGGTGGGTGTATATGTGCCCTCAAGACTGTATATATCCAAAAACCTAAATATTTCATACATATATAACATTTTTTTGCTGTTTGTGTTTGCGTAAGGTGTATTTAGGTAGCTTACTATACACTGGTATTGATTTCAACTACCGCGCCATGCTGAACCCGAACTCCCTTCCGCTCTCTGTATAGCATTTAAGATCAGGATACACGGCTTGACGAAGGCCGCCCACACCTGCCTAGGCCAGAGCCCTCGTAAATTGTAGGTTAATGGATCGAATCGCTCTTCACAGTCAGAGGCTGCGACTGAGTTGAAGATTGAGAAGATTTACATCATGTATGTCAACACCGCGTCTGAGGGATCAAACAGCACCTCTTTGGATCCTTTTGCCGTTTAAATATATTTTATCGTATTTGAACATATCTTACCGTATCATCCATTTGTATGTATAACCTGTAGTATAGTGGATCTTCTGAAAAGCAATTGCAACAAACTCTCATTCATTGACGACTTTAAGTATAGTAACAACATAGGTGACGATAATATTACAATTCAACTAGAGGATTGGTCTGGTAGTGCGCCTGAATAAGCAATTCCGTTACAGCAAACTAAAATGGTTTGATTAAAATGAACAGAAACCTGTCGATTAAGACATTTAATACGCCTCTGCTGCGGCCACCAGTACCGAGAGCGTGAAGAGCTCCTTGCCGGCGTAAATCATGACGTAGCAGCCAAGGCGACTAGAGGCGTACATGACTTTGTATCGATCGGTCGCTAATAGCGTCTGCGCTTGACTAAACAACGAAAGAAACTACACTTATCATGAACTAATGGCGCGAGTATGCATTACCATGAAGTTGCCGTTCCCTAGTGTTGACGTGCCGACGCGCGCCATCGGCTGGACACTCAAGCGTGGGCGGGCCGCGAGGAGGAGCTGTGCGAGCTGCTGCTCAACTCGCAGCTCGGGACGTCGCCCGACGCGCCACCGAAGCGCCGAAACG
>JAIKVE010000906.1:0-15118 GCA_024679115.1 Phytophthora pistaciae
CCCACCGCCCAAGGGTCCGAAAGAATAAGAGCGGCTGTATATCGTGTATAACTCTTTGTTTGTATTGATTGATGTTTTGGGACGACTCCACTAATAGTCTGACCCCCAGCTGTATCGACTCCGTTTGGAAACGAACGTGGGCGATTGTATTATTCTGTATCTGATTGATACTGTGAAAGCAACTCAGGTGGTGCACTCCGGACCTACCGAATATAAACGCTACCGAGAGGGATTGCACAAGGTCACACGCCAACTCCGGTCGGGATACTTGTATTCCAATTGGAGACTGACCCCCACTTGGGTTTTCTGTTTGGACTCACCCTTGCTGGGCACGCAAGCTATACACCCTGGACGATAAAGGCGTTCACCCGCCTCGCCTCAGCTGGTGCGCGTGCCCGGATTTGGAAGTCTAGGATTTCACCGAGTTTCTTTTTATATTGTTTTCGATCAAGGTTGAGAAGGGTGCTGATTGCTAACTAACTTTCTGATCGTTTGTTAAGTATGGCTGGAAGTGAAGGCGCACGTGAAGTTGGACGCGAGGGTCAGGAACGCGGTGAGGTGTCACGCTCGTCGCGTCGAGTGCAGGGGTTGCCGCCTGAAGAGCAGGAGTCTCTGGAACAAGTGGAGAAGACTGCTCGGAAGTCGCGCGCTGCGAAGCGCAAGGCAGCCCGAGAGGCGAAGTCGGCAGCGAGATCTGAGACGACTGCTGGAGCTGGAAGTTCGGAGGCGCACCAAGTGAATACGGATGAAGCTTCGGACGAGGTTTCGGGAAACCAAGCCGACTTAGAGTCGACCGACTCGGTTCGAGATCCGGTTGGCGAGGATGAGTCCAACCAGGACGAGTCCGAAGAGGCGTCTGCGGGAGGCGCTGACAAGGTTGAGCCCCCGGCTGAGGATCGAGTTTCGGATTCTCCTCAGCCGGAAGAAGAAGTCGAAGTTCTGGATTCTGGAGCGCCGACGATCAAGGAGGAAGGTCCGCTGACGACCGTTCGAGAAGACGAAGTGCTGGACGATGCGAAAGGGTCTCCGGCTCCAGAACAAGTGCCGTCAGCCCCGGTTCCGGATGTGAAGCCCGATCCTGATGTCATTGATCTGACTGGAGATGACCGAGCTGAAGGACCGACAGAGGAAGTGTCTGGGGCGCCGGAGGCGTTGATGACGGAAGCTGAAGCCAAGACCTACGTGGCTGATCAAGTTCGACGTTGGGAACGGGACGAGTCCGAAAGGAGTATCCCTCCGACTGTGAAGACTGACTGGACACCTGGAAGTTTGGATTCCGGATCGTACGTCTCTGCTGCTCTGATGACTTCGGAGTATTTGGACCGACGCATGGCGATGGCGAGCCAGGCCGACGCTTGGATTTCAGCGATGCAGTTCAAGCGGGTAGCGTTTGGAGCAGCCCAAGATCTGAACGCCGTCCTGATTCCGCCCGGATTGTTTTCTCCGCGAGAGTGCGCTGCGGTCATTCAGACTCTGCTTTTTGAAGCCGGCTTTGAGTTTGCGAACTTGGTTCCTGGTTGGTTCTGAACGCGGGCCAACAAGGTGCATCCAGATCTGGTTCGTCGAGTGGTTTCAGACTTGTTGCAGTTGCTAACCGTCGAGTTGATCGAATGGAGGCAGTTAATTGACACAGACCGAGAAGCTCAGCGCCGCTTGGAAGTTTCTGGCCAGACTGATTCGAGACCACCACGCTTGGAGTATCATGCTGAAGATCGAGATGGAGATTTATTGATGAACGACTACGAGGCTAACCTACTTGGACGCGAGTACGTGCTGCAGTTGAGGGTAGCTGGACTACGGAAGACGCGAAGCCCGCGAGGCTCCGCTGACTCAGAGCCCCAACCGAAGCGTCCGCAACACTTGCCGCCGCGTCCAGAAGTCTCGCCAAGTCCGACTCCGGAATCTCCACTCACGATATCTCCGGAAGTGTCTCTCCAACACGCTGGATCGAGGAGCACCATGTCCGAGCGAAGTGCGTCCATCCAGGCTCCGAGTCTCTTCGGGGTGTCGGGTGGGTCCGATCAATCCTTGACGAGCGCTTCGTCTGGGACGTTCACGTCGAGAGACAGCTCCTCACCTTCGTCCGGATGGAGTGTTGGCAGGTTCGCCGGAAGCCACATGCCGATGGCGATGATGGCCCAAGGTGGAGGCGTTCCGGCTGGAGATGGAATGGCGATGTACATCAAGCGCGAAGTGGTTCCGCCCGCCTCGACGCCAGTTGACCAGGACGATGTCGTTATGTCGGAGTCTGGGTCGACTGATGTTCGGAAGCGGAGAACAAAGTCTGGAAGTCACTCGCGTCGACATGGCCACCGTCGCAGCCCTTCGTCCGGAAGCTCTGACAGCGAGGACAATCGCAGTCACCATCGGAGTTCCAGAAGTCGACACTCGAGAAGGTCGGACCGACACTCCTTCTCCGGACGCTCAGGTCGATCTGCTCGGTCGCTTCGGTCGGAGTCTTCGGTCGGATCGGGATCATCGGGCGCCACGCAGATTGCCTTGAATGCAATGAGGCAGGTGCAGGACGCGGTGTCCCGCATGGAGAACACTCAGGGCTCGACACTCGAGAAGCTTGGACTGGCGCTGAAAGCGGAGCTTGGACGGATGGTTCAGGAACAGCTTTCGGAAGCCCGACGATGGAGGGTGTCGTCCCGAGTCCCCACGACGACAGTCAGGTTCGCCGCGAGGCGGACACTCTGGAAGCGCTTCGCGTGGAAGCTGCTCGTCTGGAACGCGAGCGGTCCGAGGCACTGCTTGGACACTACCAGGCCCATTTGGAGGCGCGCCAAGCCGAAGAGGCCGAGCGCACAGCAGCCATGATGGCCGCCGTTCAGCAGGACTTGCACGACTTGCGGATGGATCGAGACCAAGAGCGACTGACGGCAAAGAATCTTCAGAAATATCTCGTGGGACAGTTGCGCAACCTTCAGGCGACATCGGCCCAAGATCAAGGATCTGCGGAAAAAATCCAGTCTGATCCGGCAACTCAAGGGCACAGACAGTCCGATCGAGCAACTTCAGACCGGAAATCCAGTCGAGAATCCAGTGGCGTAATCAACGACCGTGCAAGCGCGGGGCGTATGGGACAGGACATGAAGAACACCGACGAATTCCTGGCGTCCGAACTGCAGGAGACATTGAACGCGGCTAAAGCGGTGAGCTTCCTGAAGCGCAAGCTCCGCAGGTGGCCGCCACGAAGGTGAAGGCGGAACCCGTGCCCGAGTCAAAGCCCCCTGCGCCGACCCGATCGACGTCAAGCAGAGTGTCTGGATGGTCATCGTCTGGAACGTCCAAGTCGCCCGAGCCGCGGAGGCGCGAGTCGTCACGCAGGAAGAAGCCTGGCAAGTCTCGCCGTCATGGCGATCCGTCGGACTCCGACCCGAGCTCGGACTCCAGCTCTGATTCGGACTCAAGTAACAGTTCGGACAGCAGCTCGTTCGGGGACGCGACGCCTGGAGTGACTATGAAGACTGCGCAAGGAGGCACTACGGTGTACACGTTCAAGCCGTTTGTGAATTCGAACACGCTGGAGGACTTTGATCCGAAGGCTTCGCTGGCAACCAGGATTCGGTGGCTGGAGCGGTTCCAAAGCATGGCTACCCAGGGCGGATGGACAGATCAAGTGAAGGTGTACGAGATGAAACTCAAGATGCCTGCACCTGTTCGGAACTGGAGAGCAAACTTGGAGCTGAAGGTGCGTCGGGACTGGAAACGTTTTCTGAAGGCATTCCGCGAGAGGTATTGCAAGGCCAAGACTTCAGACTCGGAGCGGTATTACACGATGCTTCAGGAGAAATCCGAGATGCCTCTCGAGTTCTACTACCGGCTGAACAAAGTCGCTGAGAAGGCTGGTCTGGACTTCAAGTCGTCCTGCAAGGCTCGAGAACGCCATCTGAAGGTGTTTATGAAGAAGCTTTTGGACACCAGACTGAGATCGACTCTCCAAGGCCAGCGGATTCGAAGCCTGAAGGACCTGGAGTATGTGCTGAAGCAACACGAGGACATGGCTCAAGACGATGACTACGACACTCCGCCCGTGAAGAGAGATTTCCGAGCCGACAATGTTTCGCATGGACGCTTTCATCCGAAGCGGAATGGACGGGCGTTCGTCGTGCAGAGCGAAGACGAATCGAGTAGTGATGACAAGCAAGTGCGTTTCCATGATGCAGTCGAAGACATTCCGACCAAGTCAGGGACGCCAGCGGCTGCTGCCTCGACTGGAAGTGTGTCGACTGGAAGCTCGATGTCTGGAAGTTCTTCCGCTGGGAGTGCTATAACTGGAGCGGGGATTGAACCGGATGGCGCCTGGAAGCAAGGGTTTTCTGATGCGGTGTTCCGAGTGGTGGAGCATGCTGGATGGAGGCCTCCAACTCCAGACTTCAAGCCGGACATGAGGACCCGATTCAGCGGCCCGAACGCGAACAAGTTCTGTGAGAATTGCAAAGACTTCGGACATACCGCGGACAGTTGCTGGGCCGAGATTCAGTGTGAACGCTGTCGACGCTTCGGACACCCAACCGAGTCTGTAAGACTCGACCCTGCGTCTTCTGCAACAAGTTTCACGAAGGCAAGTGTGATACCTGGAAGGCATTTCAAACCGTCCAGACTCTGGTTCGTCAAGGCTCCATCAAAGACCTGCCGTCTCCAGTCCGAGATCAACTTTTGGATGGAGACGCCAATTCTGGGGAACAGCAGTTAAACTAAAACGCCCGCTGAATGGGGATTCAGAACGCGTCGGGCTCAAGGACCCCCCAGAATTGTGTGTCTTAGCGTATGTTGGACCGGAACTCAGACGTCAAACCCAAAGTAACCATCAATGCATGACTGTGATTCAAGATGACGACTCCTCTTCTGATGACTCTCGTTTGGATCAACCTCGTCCGGATTTGGAACACTCACTTTCTGAAGCCCGCGACCCAAGTGATCTGGTTGAATTTCGACTGGAGCCAGGTGAGCGGTACGGATGGTGGGCAGGTAACGAACCGGACAAAGTCAAGAAGGTGGCGATGGTGGACGGTGCGGTGAACGATCGGCGGACATCTATCCTGTTGGACTCTGGAGCATCAGTAAGTATGGTGAGTTTGGACCTTGCGCGTAGGCTCAAGCTCAAGCTGAAGTTCTGTAAACAGCTCCGGGTCTCTGGATTGGGTGGAGTTCCGACGATCATCACTGCACGCACGAAGTCAAGGTCACTCTGGGTCCGAGAGTTGTTTACGTCTTGGAGCTGTGGGTGGCCAACATTGGCGACGGTGTCAACGTACTTTTGGGGATGGATTTCATGTATTCAGCCGGTGTGCGCTTGTGTGTTCGAGAAGGCCTGGTACAACTTCCAGATGAAGAACCAGTGGTGTTGTCTGAATATGGTTTGGCTCCGAAACGGCAAGGACTCGACATTCCATTCACGCCTACGGAGACGCTCTACCTAGGTCCGGGCGAACATGTGATTGTCCGGATTCGTTACGGTCGGAGCAATCCGCAACGCGACGTGGTTTGGGCTGGTCGAGGTGACCGCTGGGTGACCAAGATCACCTACACCCTTCGGTCCTGGCCTATCGCTGTGAAAGGTGGTCAACATTTCGGATCAGAACCTGTGGATTGATTCCAGGACGCCGGTCGCTCGGATCATTGCGTTTGGATTCTTCCCGAAGTCTGGACATTTTGTTCGACCGGGATTGAGGGGATTCCGAGAATGGCAAACCCTCATCTACGAGAACACGAAGTCGGAGCAACCCAGTTGCGAAAGGAACGGTACAACCAGATGCTGAGAGATGCTGCCCCTCCATGTGTTCCGAAGTCCGAATACCGGTGGCCAACTCGGTTAATGCTGAAGAAGGAACTGCCATCTGGAGCTGAAACAGTGTACCAAGTCCGAGTGCAGGAACAACCTCAACGTGCGACATTCGTCACGAGTAGTCCCGAACAGGAAGTTCCAGAAGATGCCCCCTCGGAAGTGGATGATGCTGCTAGCTCTCAGGATGAGGTGCCAAGGTTCGAGGTCCTGGATGAAGACGATGACTTCCAGTCCGGAGGTTCAGACTCGGATGAGGACGAGTTTTTCGACGCGATCAGTTTCGATGAGAATTATCCGGAGGAGGACCTTACGGCCGAAGCAGACATCCAGGAGCCGAAGCCCGTGGATGAAGAATATCCGGATTTGCCGACTCAAGCAATGCCGAGTACTCCAGTTCAGAAACTCAAGATGGAGTATGATCGTGTGATGAGGATGAACGCAGAAGAATTGGATTATGAGCCTGCCGTCTACATCCATGAGGGCAGTGATCTTCTGGCTCAGTTGCGAGACCAGCTGACTATGATCCCGGAAGTGCGCGATCTGAATCCAGAGTGCGATATCGAGACGGCTGACATTGGTGATCCGGATGTGACTTCTCCGGAAGAGGAACGGAAACTACGATCGATCCTGAAGTATCATCGGAAGATCTTCCTCGGGGACGGAAATGCAGCGCCTGCACCAGCTCGTGGTGTGATTTGTGATTTGGATGTGGGGGACGCCAAGCCCGTTGCTCAACGACCTCGCTCGATTGCACCTCACCTTGCGATCAAGGTGTATGAGCTGTTGAAGAAGCTCCTGGAGACCGGTTTGATTGAGACCTCTCATTCGCCTTGGGCATCTCCGATCGTCATTGTTCTGAAGAAGAATGGAGTTGATATCCGAATGTGTATTGACTACCGGATTGTGAATGGGTTTATCCAGTTGTCGAACTATCCGCTTCCTCTGATCGACGACCTGCTGATCGGTTTCGAGAGTGCAATGTGGTTCATGAGTCTTGACATGGCTAGTGGATTCTGGGCTATCCGGATGTCGGAAAGAGCGAAGCTGGTCTCCGCTTTCATCTGCCCGTACGGACACTACCAATGGATCCGCATGCCATTCGGACTGAAGAACGCTCCGCTCATCTACCAGGCAGTAATTAATAACTGTATGTGGGGTTTCCTTCGGTTGTCGCCAGAAGAAGAAGCGGAAGTGGATCAAGATGTTCTCGACTATCTCGGTCTGGATCCCAAGGTCCTTCGGAAACTGAGCACTCCAACTCGGAACGAGGTATGCCGGTGTTGACTGAAGGGATGACTATCTTCAAGCGGAATATCCCAGCTCCGCCACAGATGGGCCCGGTTTTGGGACGCAGTTCCTACATTGATGACACTGCTCATGGAGCAGCGACCTGGGACCAGTTGTGTGAAGATTTGAATGCTTTGCTGTTTCGACTCCGATACTGGAACATCTCCGTGAGCCTTCCGAAAAGAGAGTTTGGGAAGCGCTCGATTCCGTACCTCTCATGAAATTAGTGCGGAAGGGATTCGAGCAACCCCGACGATTGCAAAAGGAGTTTTGGACTTGCCATTTCCGAACACTCTGAAGGGGATCCAGTCTTTCCTTGGCAGTTTGAACTATTATCACAAGTTCATTGAAGATTTTCCAGTCGTTGCCGCAGTTCTGTATGAGCTTTCGGACGAACAAGTTCGCTCCGGCCGGAGTCTGGCTCGGGCCAAGGAAGCTTTCGAGATCCTCAAGAGGAAGATTGTGTCGACTCCGCTGCTGAGGCATCCGGACCGAAATCGACCATTCATCATCATTCCGCACGCGAATCAATGGGCTGCCTGTGCGGTCTTGGGTCAAGAGTACGATGGTCTCATCCAACCTGTCCGATACACAGGCCGAGTTCTGAATGATGCCGAGCTGAGATACCACATCGCTGAGAAGGAGGTCATTGCGATTTTGAGGGTACTTCAAGTGTTCCGAACGATCGTCGAGCACTGCCCAATAATTGTCTACATGCGATATTCCGTTCTCAAGTGGGTCATCAACTCAAATCGGCAGACGGGAGATGTGTTCCGTGGGGACTTGGGTTGTCTCATTGGAATTTGGAGATCCAGAAGGTGCAACGGGACGAAGACGGACTAGCCGCTATCATGGGTGCGGGCATCACGCCACGTGAGCATTTGGATAAGATCGCCGAGTCGCTGATTCCAGCTAAAGGCGAGATTCGGAAACCACCTGTAATCAGTGTCGAGATGCTGGAACCCGACTTCGAAGGTGTTGTTCTCAGTTTCGATGGAGCTGCCATGACGTCGACCCGACTCGGTAGCTGTGGTTGCGTTTTGTGGAAGTTGCCTGGATAGAGTGTCCTGGAAGCACGAGGTTTCGCTTTGACGGATGTCACGGTCAACGATGCTGAGTATCATGGTTTTTTGGAAGGATTGCAGATGGCGTCCAACCGGAAAATTGAAGACCTGGTTGTTGTCGGTGATTCTCGGATCGTAATCCAGCAAGTGCAGGGTCTCATCAACTGCAATCAACCGCACCTACAGAGACATCTAGCTCGGGCCGAAGTTTTGAAGTCTGGTTTCAAGTCACTCCGGTTGGTACATCTCAAGCGGGAGTGCAACCAAGCGGCAGATTACCTCACCTCGAAGACTTTAGCCCTCGGCGAGTCCTGGGTTGTCGACGACCCGAATGAGATGATTCACTTGGAGCAGGTATCGAAGTTGTCTGAGAAGATGATGAAGCCCAAGAGTCCAGATGAAGTCCACGCAGATGGAGTTCACGCAGAAGTGGCAGATCCGGATGGAAGCTCGGAACCCGAATGTGTCGGAAGTGGTGATCTACTACCAGGTCCGGAGTCTGCGCCATTGTCTCATGCTGCAAAAGTGATGACAGTGTTTACGCGGTCTCAGGCTCAAGAGGAAGTCCAGCCAGAACCGCCACCTTTGGGACCCTTAGAGTTCCAGGCGGAACGGTGGAGACGCATTCGAGTGCACCAGGATGGAGATGAATACTTATCGGAGATCAAAGCATTCCTGAAAGGGGACGTTGACCGGTTCTCACCGAGACGACTCCGTAAGATTGCTAAAGTTGCCGACTATTTCATTCTGGACACCCGAGATGTCTTGTATCGACTGGCAGGCTCTACCCGAGACCGCCCCCGTGACTTTGGAGATGAACCCAGACTGGTGGTCCCGAAGGCTCTCCAACCCGATCTTTTGCACTATGCTCACGAAGACTACCAAGGCGGACACCAGGGCATTACCCGGACACACGAAAAATTACGTTCGGAGTTTTATTGGCCTGGAATGTACGCTGACGTTGAGCGCTTCGTGAAGGAGTGCGTGGATTGCGCAAGTGGAAAGGGACGCCCTCCGAACTCCGGACCATCACCTGGGAACATTGAACCGAGAAGACCGTTTGAAGTTGTTTCGATGGACTTTGTGACGCACCTTCCGAAGTCGGCGCGAGGAAACACGTTTCTACTGCTTTTCCAGGACATGTTCTCCGGATACGTCATGTGCAAACCAATGGATTCGACGACTGCTCAAGACGTTCCAGAAGCCTATGAGGAGCGCGTGTTCCGAAACTTCGGAGCTAGTTCGTTGTTGCGTCACGATCAAGATCCACGGTTCATGAGTGAAGTGTTCACCCGCTTCCGGGAACTGTTGGGAAGTCGTCAGACAGCTACCCTCGCGTATCGTCCTCAAGCCAATGGTCAGCAAGAACGTTCGGTCCAAACTGTTGTTCGGAGTATCCGGGCGTACATTTCGGAAGCGGACCAGAGTGACTGGGACGACCATGCGGAACGCCTCATGTTTGCGTTGAATACTTCTTTCGATGCTACGCGTTTGGATACTCCGTTCTATCTGGTTCATGGCTGGGACGCTCAAGGGACGGTATCAGCGATGTTGGGTCCGAAACCTTCGAGTGTTCCGGAGCGGACTGCGTATGAATGGCGGCGCAAACTTCAGCGGGACTATAGCTATGCGCAAGCATGTGCGGAGGATCTGCAGAAGCAAGCCAAGCGTCATCGGTCGGAAGTGCAAACTCAGAAGTGGAAGGATCTGTCGGAACGTTTGAAGTCTGGATTCGAGAAGGGTGACTCGGTTTGGTTGTATATTCCGAAAACACAACCTGGACTAAGTCGGAAGTTGGCTCACTTGTGGCACGGTCCATTCCGGATCGAAGAAGTACATGACGATTTCCGGGTGAAGCTCCAAGTGGATGGTTCGGGTTACCGAGTCAACCCCTGGGTGCATGTTAGCCGTTTGAAGCCCCGTGCACTCTTTCCGAAAAGACCTGTGGAAGAGGTTGAAGTCGGTGAAGATGATGACTTTGACGCTGCTTTGCTTCCAGAGGACAGTTGGGAGCCGGACTCTGATCGGGACGAGTACGAAGTCGAAAAGATTTTGGACCTTCGATGGACTAAGCGGACCCGTACGTCGAAGCGCATCCGAGAATACCAGATCAAGTGGAAGGGCTATGATGAGCCCGAGTGGATTCCCGTATCACAACTTAGCTGCGGTGCACTACTCTACGAGTTCAACCAAGGTGCCCATGCGCGAGCTCGATTCCAGGCCATGCAGGCTGGGGACGGCCATCCCCGACTCTAACATCTTGTTTGGATCAAATACTGACAGGATGGCCCGGATCGAGAATGCGAGTTGTGAAGCATGGAGTTTTGATTTGATATCGGTTGTGAATTGATGAGCGGCGAAGTGATGAGCTGCGAATGTGAAGTCAGTTGTGAGTTCGAAGTGAAGATGACATGACAGTGGAGACTTTTGATTTGGATTGGATAACGCAATGAGGGCATGAAAATGGAGTGTATTCTGGACACTTAAGCGTTGGCTACACATGCAACATGCAGAAGAAAGACATGTCGATGGCTACACTCTGGAATGGCGAACTGGAACTCAGGACAGGATGTCGGTGATCAAGTCACGCTCCTCCGGGGGGATGATCCTGGCGCGGAGATCGGCAGGCAGATGTGCAATGCGCTCTTCGTCCGTAGCACAGTAGCTCCACTCCATGCGGCAAGGCTCCTGACGATCCACCAAGTCCAGTTGCTCTTTCAGAGTGTAAGGCTTGTTGGTGTCGGGATTGATGTGATCCTTGTCCATGAGGATCCAGGGGCACAGCTTCTTCGGATAAGTCCACACTCCGGGCTCGTCGAACAGGGACGCTTGCATGCCACTCGCGATGAGCTCCGCCTTTCTGGTGTTGAGCTTGTTCCCGACAGTCTGACGTCGGTTCGCCCGCTTGGTGTGTGCTCTTTGGACCCAAGCCGGAACGGATGCATCCAGAAGGAACGTGATCCAGTGAAGAAATTCCCAGAACGCGCGGGTGTTCTCACTCACCAAGTCCATCCACTCGTCCAAACCGTCCTTGTCGATCTGGGTCAGGTCCTTGCGGCGGTGAAAGAAGAGTGTGCGCGGACGCTTGTCGAACATCTCTCGCCACGGCATCAGAGCCATCAGGTCTTTGTAGTCGGAAGGTTTGAAGCGTTTCTTTAGGATCTCCATGTCGTGACGGTTGGGAACGTAGCAAACAAATCCAATCGTCTGTGTGGCAGCGTGTGACGATGGATCCGCGGGTTTCACTCGGATGCCATAGTGTCTCCAAGAGTTGTTGTCCGGACCCGGTATCTCAATGATGGTCAGCTCCAGATATGTGAGCTTCGAATACTTCTTCCGGGCCATCTCAGTGGGTACCTTCTCATTCTCCGAATCGGACTGCTTCCGAGACTTGGATGCCTTCTTCGAAGTCGAGTTCTTGCGATTGCGCTTAGATGCTGAACGCGTCGACTTGGCAGGGGAGTCCTCCAGTGGTTCGCTTTCGTCATCTATGCCGTCATCCGGTTCTTGGCCTTCAACCCAGTCGTCGTCTTTGGACTTGTCGTCTCGTTCTGGAGACTCGGGTTCCAGAAGCTCCACGTCGTCAGTTCCAGGCTCGAGCGGACCCCAGTATGGTGGCTCGATCTCGTTCTCCAGACGGTTGTCCAATTCACTACGAGCCGAGACGAAGTAGCGACGCGGGACGTACGAAGCCCAAGGTGTGGAGTCCAGCTTGTTCCAGAACATCATTTGGATCAGCATCTCCACCAAATCAGCACGATGGAAACGAGAATGCACCGGTCGATCCTGACCAAGCCACTCAATCGCGCCAGGGTACTTGAACCCAGTCCGCATGAGAACTTGGACGTCCAATCGAAGCTGACTCCAGACGACAGGGTAGTCTTTCAGGAGATCACGAGCTTGTTCTTCAGAGAGCATTAATGCCTCACCTTCTGGACGACAGCTCAGATCGGACGTCTCATCCCAGTTGGCAGGAAATTCCTGAACCATATCTGGAACCTGATGCGACTTCCGCTTGGAAGAACGCTTGCGTCCGGATGAAGATTGCTCGCGCTGAGAAGTGTTCGGCCGGGGTGTTTCCGATGGAGTATCTTCTGTCAAGTCGACTTGAGGTTCAGGCGGAGGTTGCTCACTGTCCTTGTGCTCTTCATCGTCATCTGGACGCTGCATCCGAACAAAAGGTCCAGGTTGAGCGGTGATGTCATGTTGAGCGGAAACGGAGATCACGGTCTGCCAAGTACTTGGAACTGGAGTGCCGTCTTGGAAGTGGAACAGCAGGTCCCGAAGTCGAGGCCAGTTGAAACAGAGCTGCGCGTTTTCACCCAGGAAATTCATCGCGTCAGCCACTTCGAAACGAGACTGTCGGAGACGTTGGTCCAGAATACGGCAGTGAGTCTTGGAGTCGTCCAGTTGCTGGGTCAGTGTCTTGACTTGCTTCCGGAGACTTGCCATGTCGGTATCATGTTCCGAGATCAGTTTCTGGATGTCTTCGCGATGCTGTCGGTTGACGCGATCCTTCTGCTTGAGAGTTTCAGCCATCTTCTTCTCCCAGTAATCCGACTGGAACTTGTAGTCGCGCTTGAGTCGTGACACCTCCTCCTTCGTGTCCAGAGCATCTTGAACAGCTTGGCTCGAGTTGTCCACTTGGGACGCCATTTGTTGGTGTTGACGGATCAGCTTTCGAAGTAGCGTGACTGTTCCGAATACGCGGTGGGCAAGGCGATCCGGTTCAAATTCCGTGAGAAGACAAGCGACCTCGCGTTGCAGTCCAATCGAACGCAGCAGCGGGTCCAGCTCATCCTTGGGAAGTGGAGTCTTGCGTGGGGCCAACACGAGGTCCAATACATCATCATCCGGACCGAAGAAGTTGTACAGCTGTGCCAAGTCGCTCATGCGGAGACCCTCCATCTGGCTCAGCGCCTCCAATCCTCCATAGCCGTTCTGGGTGTAGACTTGGGCGTCGAGATGCTCCTGCGTGGCGGGAATACCAACGAGCCGAGTCGCATCGCCAAGCGAGTGCCGAGGTGGAATCGAGTAGAGCGCTGGAGTCTCGACTTGGCCTCCGCGCGGAATTTCTGGTCCAGCTGGTAGCACGTCTTCAGTTTGGAGAGAATGGACCCGATCCAAAGACAGCAAACGCTCAGCGCCAGCCTTCAGAGATGGATCCTCGCGCGCATTGTCCTCCTTGGGGGGAGAGCCTCCGTCGATGTCCATACGCTCTGGTTCGGCGTCGTCGTCCTGCCTGCCGTCACCGTTGCCGTCTGCGTCACCGTCGTCCTGCATCGCGTCGTCCTCGCCCTCTTCCTCCTCGCTCCCGCCGTTGGAGCCGTGGTTAGGAGGGTCTTGGCCGCCAGTGGAGCTGCCGGGAGCAGCAGGCTCGTCGTCTTGACGGCCCCCGCCAGCAGGAGCTGCGGGGCGGGCCGGAATAATGTCGGCGGAAGCTGCGAACGTCACGTGAGGTGCCATCGACGTGTGCACCAGGCGGGGAATTGCGATTTGATCGAGCCGTGAAAGTGGTGTTCTCGACCTGATGGAAAAAGATCTGGCTGATTGTGAGGAGACGGGGCGAAGAGAAGAGGTGACTTCCGCCAGTTGGAGAACGGAGCCACCGTTTGGATTCGCTTTCCGTCCACTCCGTCTGGAATCGTGTGGTCTCATCACAACCTGTCAGCTCGAGGGTAAATCTCTCTATGAAAGCTTGCGGATGAGAGGGACGGTTGACACGAGGCGGCTTGGGGAAAATTTCCCTTTGCGCCAGTTCCCACTTTGTCCCGGAAAGCCTGCCCCTGATTGGTCCAGAACCTATCCAGATTTTGCGACAAGCGCAAGCTGGGACGCGGTGAGAGAAGAAGATTGACAGTCATTGTTTGGATCCGGATTGTGCACTCCGGACAATTGAGCTGCTACGCGTGATCCAGCGCTGCGAAGTACGACTTGTTGGCACGCGCCAGAGTGCTCGTGTGGGGGGTGGATGTCCCCGAAGGCATGTAGGTTGTTGCTGTTGCCGACCGAGCAGGTGCCGAGGCCAAGCGATGACGTAGAGGCGCCAAGACAAGCAGTGTTTCGGACGGAGAGCTGGAGTTCTGGATCTGGATCGAGATGGAGGGCTGGTTTGGATCCGGATGGGTCCTTGAATCTGCGGGGGAAAATCCAGTGGCCACCCATCAAGAAAGATTCCAAACTTCAAGTATAGTCTGGCCAAGATGTTAACGACCGCCAGCGCGACCGACCAGGATCTGTTATGCACGAGGGGTCGCCTGATTCCTTGCGTGTCTCCGGATGTTCAAGATGATTACGGCATCCGGACCCATAGTGAAACCAAGATGAAAGTGAAGCCTGCATGCGGAAAGATAGCTAGTAGAGATCGTCTAGCACTAAAATCAACAGAGAGTTCGTTTTGCCTTGTGAGGAAAGATAGCTAGTAGAGATCGTCTAGCACTAAAATCAACAGAGAGTTCGTTTTGCCTTGTGAGTGACAAGTCGGCCGGCCAAGCCTCAGGAAGCCATTCCCCGGGCCGGCGACGCATTTCTTGCGGATAAGGTCATTTCGGGCACGCGTACGCCCGTTGTGCGAGTCTCCACTACGACCTAGAGATCTAATTGGTGGGGACCACGGCGACGCGCGCTAAGGAGTGATCCGCCATTTCATATTCCAGTTGGCGAACCGAACGGTAACCCATTTCATATTATTAACTTGCGGTTTGGGAGGTTGTTAGTAGTCACCCCTTGAACTTGATTGAGAGACTGCTGTGTGGCAGGATTGTATACCTGTGTGTGAATCGGTGTCTTCCGGAACAATTTCTAGTGTTCGACTCCGGGAGTGGTGCGCGATATTGATTTGAGTAAGCCAGTGAGTTTGGAGCTGACCAGGGTTCTGAACTAGGCTTTGTTGACTGGACCGAAGACCCACCGCCCAAGGGTCCGAAAGAATAAGAGCGGCTGTATATCGTGTATAACTCTTTGTTTGTATTGATTG
>JAIKVE010000907.1:0-15108 GCA_024679115.1 Phytophthora pistaciae
TCTTCCTTCGCGTTCCAGACGAGCGAGCACTTCCGCGTCACTCCCCCGAGTGCGACGCTGGCGCAGGGGGCGGCAGTGCAGATCGAGCTGGTGTTGGTGCCGCCCGATCTGGAGTCGGGCCGAGGCGAGCTGGAGGTGAAGGACGACAGCGGCCAGACGGCGGTCGTGCAGTTGGGCGGCCGCGTCGTCAACGTCGACGTCTTCCTGAGCCAGCCTCTGGTGGAGCCCAACGCCACGTATCTGTCGCTGTCGTCGCGCAAGACGGTCAAGATCTGCAACGAGTCCGAGTTCACGCTCGACTTCTCGTGGAAATCCTTCGCTGACCACGCGCACGAGGAGCTCGAGCGGACCCAGTTACTGGAAGAGCTCGCTCGGATGGAGGCAGCAGAGCGCGAGCAGCTGCATCTGCAGCTACAGGAAGTCGAGGCGGAGGACTCCGGATTCACGCAGTCGCCCTTTGACGTGCGGAAGACGCTCGACACCAAGTACCGACATCTGCGCAAGGCGACGCTGGACGACTCAATGCAGTTCGTGGACGCGTGTTTCTCCATTACTCCGCTCAGCGGACGCGTGTGGGCGCATTCGGAAGTGGACGTCGTGGTGTGCTTCACGCCTGAAGTCGCCCATTTGTACTCCTGCTGCGCTTTTCTAGAGATTGCGGGGCAGGCAGCGCGGCTCCCGCTTCAGCTGCGAGGACAAGGAATTGGCCCTAAGGCGAAGGTGGTGTACAACGAGCTCTTGGACTTCGGCGACGTGTTCATCAACGACGAGCGCACGCGTGACTTCACGATCCAAAACAAAGGCGAAATCCCGGCAGAGTTCGAGCTCATCCCGTTGTCGATGCCTTCGGGAACTACACTGAGCGTACATCCAAGCCATGGGACGCTGGCTGTGAACGCGATGCTCAAGATCGAGGTGACGTTCTTCTCGCAGGAGCTGGGGGAGGCGTTTCACCACATTCGCTTCAGTATGCAGGGCTCGGACGAGCAGCTGACGGTGCGGTTCAAGGCTAACGTGATCCCCCCAGTGTTCCACTTTGACGTCGACCAAGTGGACTTTGGCGCCGTGTCGTACTCGTTCCCGCAGACTCGGACGGTCAAGCTGATCAACGCGTCCAAGATTGCGATGAAATACTCGCTCCGAATCCCGGAGGAAGCCAGCTACAAGCAAAAGGAACTGGAGCTCGTCCCCTCTGACGGCAAGCTGGACGCGTACGGGGAGCAGCAGATCACGATCCGATTCACGTCTCACAACGTCAAGACGTATCAGTATCAACTCGTCGTCGGCGTTACGGGTGTTGGAGCCGACTTGCTGAGTATTCCAGTGCGCGCCCAGTGCTTCGTCCCAGAGCTTACCATCCTACGACACGAGCTGGACTTCAGTCGATGCTTCCTGCGGTACCCGCACAAGCAAATGCTGGAGCTGGAGAACAAGTCGACGCATTTGTATGGACGCTTTGAAATCGGCGAGCAGGACGATCACTCTCGAGCTATCGCCACGTACAGTGCCAGCGAGTTTTCCGGCAGCGTGGGGCCTGGGGAGCGTGTGTTTGTTGAGATCGCCTTGTCCTGCGAGAAACTTGGTAGCATCCGCCTCCCGATGGTGGTGACGGTCCCGGGAAGCACCGACCTCCCGTTGTCCGTGACGCTCAGCGCCACTGGCTCGGGGCCCAAAGTGGAGCTGGATCAGCCGGAGATCAACTGGGGGAACTGTACGTGCCTGGTGGACCACGAACGAGTCCTGCGCATGACCAACGTCTCCTTGATCCCGGCGTCATACAAAACGTTCATTCGTAACGCTCGCTCCAAGTTTCAGATCGACCGGAAAGAGGGCGTGCTCATGGCTGGCGAGAGTATGGAGTTTGTGCTGGTCGCGAACCTGGACGACACGGTGGTGTTCAAGGACCAGCTGCACATTCTCATCACGGAGGGGGAGAACCTGGTAGTGCCGCTGTCGATTCGAGGAACGGGAACGACCATGTGGTCGCCCAGTGAGCTCCGAGTGATCGACTTCAGCCACCAGATGACCAGCAAGGAGTGCGAATGGAGCTGCACACTGGAGAATAAGGGCAAACGGGTGCAGGTGCTCACGTGGGTCAACAAGACCGTCGCCAATGCCAACAGCAAGATCAGTGCCGCAGACCAAGGGGGATCATCGAAGAAAGGCTCGAAGGTTGGCTTGGACAGTCGATCTACCGCCAAGACCAACAAGTCTGGCAGTAACAACAGGAGCGGGAGTGGGGCTGGTGCTGGAGACGGAAGGGACGAGGTGATCCCAGTGTTTTCCGTCTTCCCTGGGACCATTGAGCTCAAGCCCCGTACGGCGTGCATCTTCGTCTTTAAGGGCCTCTCCTCCACCGCTGGACTCATACAAGAAGAACTGGTGTGCGAGACGCGCGTTGGGAAGGAAAAGGCCAACAAAGTGGCGTTTGTGACTGCCATCCGCGCCAACTTTGTGGATCCAAAGCTCACCCCGTCGTCGTCGCTGCTGTCGTTCGAGTACATTCACCACCCAGGCAACCAAATCACGACGCAGTCGCAACCTCTGAGCCTTACGAACGCTTGTGAGCTGCCGTTGTCGTTCACACTTCGGACGCAAACTCCGTTCGCCTTGGACTGTTGGGAGGCAGTGCTACAGCCAGGGGAGAAGGTCGATCTGAACGTCGAGTTCTATCCAGGGTTCAAGGACGACTACACTTGTCGAGTGATCAACGGCAAGGTGCTCGTGTCCTACACTGGCCACCCGCAGAAAGACAGCGTCGAGCTGCTGGGGGACATCAGCTTCCCCAATTTGTCCTTCGAGACCACCAAGATTGACTTCGGCTGCACGCTGAACGACACGCAGAAGAGCATCAGCCTGAACGTAACCAACGTGTCGAAGGTGGACACGAGTTTCCGGTGGGTCTTCATCGAGGACGAGAAGGAGGCGCTATCGACTGCGACGGCCAAGAAACCCTACATCCCCATCAACCAGGTGTTCGACATCTTGCCGATCCGCGGACTACTGAAGCCGAACGAAACCGAGAAGATCGAGTTCGTGTACTACGGACACGCCAACCGCAAGTTTAAGAGCACGGTGGCGTGTGAAGTCGAAGGTGGGCCCGAGTATGAGCTGACGCTGTCAGGCGAGGCGTCGTCACTCGTCTACAAGCTGGACAAGCAGTCGCTGGACTTTGGGCAGGTTCTGTACAACAAGACCGAGGACCGAGACTTCTCCATCCTGAACGTGGGCAAAGTGCCCTTCTCGTTCAACATCATCGTCGACCACATCGCCTGTGGGAGGACACTGGAGATCTCGCCTATGAGTGGGAAGATCGCCCCCAACGAGAAGCAGAGGATCCTCGTACGCCTGCGGCCAGGCATCCCGGAGTATTTCGAGGAGACGGTGGTGCTGGAGATCGCGCACTTCCAGCCGATACAGTTCAAGCTCGTTGGGAGTGGCACGTTTGCTGCAGTGTCGCTCAACCTGCCGCGTGAAAACCATCCAGCGAGTTTGATCCGTGGCGAGGCACCCAAGTGGAAAGAGCTGAAGAAGCGCGCCAAGCAGAACATTGAAATGGGGATGCTGAATGCCGCAGCGGTGGAGGCGAGGAATAACCAAGTGGGCAGCAGCAACGCAACGCTGACGTCCTCTGAATCCAAGTCGACGCTCTCGACCACCCACCGAGAAAACGAGAAGAATAATTCAGTCGCCTCCGTACCAGCTTCACCCCAGGCAAAGACCGTCGGTCAAAGACTGGGGGCGCCAGGCAGCCCCCTACGTGGTGGTGCTGCTGCTCTAGCGATCGACGAGTTAGACGTCGAGATCGAGGCGTGCCGCTTGTTCTTCGCCGACCACTTGCTCGTCCAAGAACAGAAGCGGGCGGACACCCGGGCTCTGAAGAGTGCTAAGCCGAGTAACGAGGACCCGGCTGAGCCTACAGAGCCCGTCAAAGTTGCGACGAAGCCAGCGAGGCCGGTGTCGTCCACTTCAGAGTCCCGAGCTCAGAAGAAACGCGGGACGGAGGTGTTCCCATTCATTCTGTCGCAGTTCGTCTTGGACTTGGGGAACGTTGTGGTGGGGACGCACAAGATCAAGCGGTTCAGCGTCACCAACATTGGCCACGGACCTGCGTCGTTCCAGCTCGACAAGAACCTGGCGAGCTCGCGTGGCTTCCAGATTGAACCGGAGCGGGTCGTGCGGCTCCCCGAGAAGCAGTCGGTCGAGTTCACCGTCACGTTCCACGCTCGCAAGAACATTGAGATGGGTCTCCACATGGCCCAGCTGCCGATTGTGATCAAGAATGGTCCTCCCTGTATCGCTATGGTTCGCGCTCTAGTCACAGTGCCAGACATCTCCATCTCGACGGAAAGCCTCGACTTTGGCAAAATTGCGGTAAGTACCTGCCACACGATGTTCACTCAGCTCCAGAATGTGTCGGCGGTGCCAGCAGAGTGGGCCTTCAAGAAGCCCATGGGCTCTACAAAAGACGTTGGCAACTTCCGGTTTACCCCGCAAAGCGGACTGCTGACGCCCGGGGCAAAAGTCAACATTCAGATTGAGTTCGTGCCGGACGACGGGCGGCAGTTCATGCTCAAGCTCCCGATCAAGATCAACTCGAACCCAAAGACGCGGTCGATCGTGTGTCGAGGTGAAGGCTCCGATCTGCGCATCTCCTTCTACCCCCCGCTGGTTGAGCTGGGTCCGGTTCTTCCCTGTGCTCCACCTGAGGAGCAGCTTGTGGAGATACGCAACGACTCGGATTACGCAGTTGAGGTTTTCTCGTTGGACTTTGACTCGTCGTATGAGCAGGACGAGGCCCTACTCCGCTCCTTGGCTGCTTTTACCTCTGGAGACACGCTCCAGCTTCCGATTCGGGTTCCAGGTCAGTCAATTGCGGAGTACCTAGCCGACAACGGCTTGATTCCCGTGAATACTCCCGATGTGACAGAGCCGACAGCAGAGTCCGAGCACCCTGTAGACGCTACTGGCCAGGCTGAAGAAGGCGAAAATGTCGACGATTCCTCTTCCTCACAGATTCCTATTGCAGGGTTTGACCCAGAGCCACGCAAAGGCATTGACTACATTGTGGTAGGCCCCCCACGGTGCGGCAAGTCGACGCAGGCTCGTCTTCTCGCTGAAAAGGAATCTCTGTCCGTCTGGACTATTGACAGTGCGGTAAGAGCGATATGCGCCGCAGAAGGCCCCCTTGCGACTGCGGTGCGTAAAGCCTTGGGGGTTGATACAGGGGAGAGTGAAGTTGGGTCGTCTCCGGAGGGCGAGGAAGGTGCGGCTACTGATAGCCAGAGTGCTCCACAAGAGTCCCCAGAGTCCGAGGAGGCTCGTGACGACGATACACTGGACGAGACCGGAGAGCCTGAATCCGTCAGTAGCAAGCTCGCCCGCATTTTAGACCAGATTTGCCTATGGAGGCTGGCACAGCCTGATCTAAAAGGCGGCAGTATCTTGGATGGGTTTGACAACTCGTTCTTGAGTCTCGAGCAGACGCTGAAGTGCTGCTCGAAGGTCTTTGCGACGTCCCGAATCATTTTGCTCGGTTTTGACGAAGACTGCTACGAGTCAATGTCCGCTCTGCTGACAAGTCAAGAGGTCAAACCAGGGGCTGTCGTGTCTGTTACTCCGTCCCCTTCAAGAGACCGCTTGACGCCAAGCAGCTCAGGAAACGTCGGGGATAACAACAACTTGGATGAGAACAACCTAGTAAATGCTGATGAAGGCCAGCGTTCTCTATCCCGAGCCAGTAGCCACGAGGCAGAGAAACAGAGTTTGTCTGGGTCTCCTTCACGGCAAGCCTTGAGTCACTCCAGCTTGGAAGGAGCGAGCAGCGATAGTCTCGCTGCTGAAGATGAGTCTAACAACCTTCCTGAAGGGGATACCGCTGTACAGGACAAGGTGCTGGAGCTGGCACGATCCCTATCTGCAGATGTACCGAGGCCTGCAACGTTCGCTGAGTACACGGAGGCGTTGGAGACCATGAAGCATCAGCTGGCCCTGTTTCTTCTTCGAGATGACGATAGCGCGTCTCAACCTCCACAGACAAGCCCCGACAGTCCTAGCAGAGGGAACAACGCAGAGGCTCTGTGGGCGCAAGTGAAAGACAAGACGACACCCGGCAACTTCCTGCTGGAGATCCCCATCCTGGAAGTGGGGCCGCCTCTGCTCGTCCACAGCGTGATCTTCTCTACGATTGAGAAGTTCGTTCGGGAGCTGGAGTCCAGCCACCTCCCGATCCCCAGTGCAGCCAAGTTCCAACTTGTTCGACGGCCCCCCGAGCGGTTCACGCGGAAGCGGATAGCTCGATTCTCGTTGCGATCGCCGTCGGTTTTATCAGCCAGCGCCTCGGAGGCCAGCAGCGAGAAGAGCCTCCACTCAAGTGGGTCACGCTCCCAAGTCCCAAGCAAACACTCGTCCCGACCGCCAACTGCGGGTAAAGACTCGGACCATCACCAGACTGTGGACACTGACGCAGCTGACGACAACGATAGCCAAGTGGCTTCGAGGCCGCAATCTTCTTCCTCAAAGTCACGAGATTCCTCCTCTTCTCCCGCTTGTCGCTGGGTCATTGCGCCCCATTCGAGGGTGAACGTGCTGGTTCAGTTCGCCTCTGCTGACGTTGGCAATTTCGACTGTAGCATGGGCTTCGAGATCGTGGGGATCCGTCGGGAGTTTACGCTCTTCGGGCGAGGCGTCTGCGGCGTGCCGACGATCAACAGCGACCCGAGGAACGTGTTCATGCACCGCGTCAAGAGCCGCCCCGAGGGGGCCTTCGTGCAGAAGAAGTTCGTCATGTCCAGGAACCAGTTCGAGTTCGGGCCGCTCATTATCGGGAACCAAGCGGCGAAGCCCCCAGAGACGGACCGGGAGTTCCTCGAGTGGCAGAAGTCGAGTCCCAACAACGTCGAAGTCTTCCGGATGTCCAACAGCAGCAAATTCCCCATTTACCTCGAGTTTGGTCTGGTGAAGGACGACGACAACGTGTTTGCTGTCTTCCCACCGACGCTGGAGATCAAGGAGGGCGACACGAAGGAGGTGAAGGTCTGGGCCAACCCCTCGGAGAACGGGCTCCATGAGAACGCCCTCATTTGCTGCATCGGCGACAACCCTGAGCCCGTGGAGTTCCAGATCAGCTGCTACGGCTGCATCCCGGAGCTGAAGCTGCGTGGCCCATGGGAACAGCCCGCAGCAGCGAGCACCTCCGAGAGGGACGACCACCGACAGGCGCCGGACGCTGAGGAGGCTGCAGCTCCAGTATCTGCTCGGTCTAGTGGCCCTGGGAGCGCCCCTGTCTCCTCTCGATCGAATGCGCCGCCTGTGGAGCAACCCCCTGCTCCCTCTCACTCACCCGATCAACCGCTCTTGGACTTTGAGCAGCTTCTGCTCAAGCGCCAGGATGAGAAGACGTTTTACATCGAGAACCTGTCGCCTGTGGCTGTGTCTTGGCGTCTGCTGGGCGAGGACTTGCCCGCCGACTTCCGGATCTTCCCAGTCGATGGCACCATCAAGCCGCTGCAGAAGGTCCCAGTGATCGTCGTCTTCTCCGCGACGACCGAGGCGGTCCACCAGTTCCCGCTTCGCATCGAGTTCTCGGACGCTGAGAGCGCGCTCCGAGTGAGCGACCGCAACCGCCTGCTGGAGCTGACGCTGTGTGGAGAAGCCTACAAGATCGACGTGAGCTCTTTTGATGGCGAGGCGGGTGAAGTGCCAAGCCAAGCGGCGGCTGGAGCTGCGCTGAGCACCGGCGCTCGACCTGTTGGTGGGGACGGGAGTCTGGACTTCGGTCTCGTTCGAGTGGGAGAAAAGCACTCGCGGTCGTTCAACATCCGCAACCGAGGCAAGTACAGCGTCAAGTACATCATCGCCATACGAAGTGCCGCCACGCGCGAGTTCTTCACCATCGACCCGAGTGAGATGGTTCTGGAGCCAGGCCAGTCGTCGTCGGTCAACGTCACGTTCACGTCCAGGAGCGAAATGACGCTGCGCGACTGCAAGGACATCAAGTGCACCATCATCGAGATGCTCTCGGGGGAGGCGTGTCGAGAGTTTTACGTCTACACGAGCGCTCGCTCCGTCTTCAGCAAGTTCCGACTGCAGCCGAATCGAGGCATCAACTTCGGGCCGCACAAGTACAACGACCCAGCGCAGACCAAGCGGATCGAGATCCGAAATGACGGCGAGTTCCCCTTCAAGTTCCGCGTCCAGGGGTCGCGACCAGCGAGTGCGAGCGAGAAGCAAGAGACGTTGATGATAGACACGCCAATTGCTCCGTCCACGCTGAACTTGGGTCAGTTCGCTATTACGCCGGACTGCGGGACGGTTGATCCTGGCGTTACCGCGGGACTGGACGTGGTGTTCCAGCCGAAGGACTGCGCCGTGTACAGCGAGACGCTTCGCATCGAGATATCAGGGCGCAATACGGAGGATGCAGCGGAGACGGGCATGCTCTTGTACGAACTGGTGGGCGAGAGCTGCTACCCAGGCATCAACACCATCGACTACGAGAGCATCTTCGAGGAGCAAACGGTGGTTCGCTCTCTAGGCGTGGAGTCGGCTGTGCCGTCCTCAACTCTGCGCAGTGGGGCTTTTCCCGGCAGCATCCAGGCCGTCACGTTCGCGGAGAAGGAGAAAGTATTCTCTTTCGGGCCTCTCATCGCTGCGGCCAACTGGAAGGGGACGGTGGAGCGCTTCAAGATCTCCAACCCGATGAAGGTGAGCTGCACGGTGCAATTCTCTATTGTGACAGGTCCTAGCAGTTCCGGGGAGGAGGGATCGGAGGAGGGATCACAGGCGTTCACGGTGCAACCAGCAGTGTGGGAGATCCCGCCTCTCGAGCACCGCTTTGTGAGCGTCTACTTCCGTCCAACTACTATTGCGTTGTTCCACGCCACGTTCAGAGCGAAGGTCGACGACAGTCCTCCGCAAAGCAACGTGGCCGATAGACTCCTGGAGTTCGAGATGCGCGGGGAAGGAACGATGCCCTGTGTCACCGTCACGGAGCCTACAGGCAGGGACTCGACTGGTGCGCTGGTCGTGGATTTCGGTCGAGTACGGACCTCAAAGGCCAAGGACATGCGACTGGCATTGCGCAACGACGGGATTCTCCCCGCGACCGTGCTCTTCTCCATCCAGACGAACCCCAACTTCCTCTTCGCGCTGGGCAACGGCTTCGTGGTGGTGCCACCAAAAGCCACCGAGACGCTGACGCTGCAGTTCCGACCCCAGAAGGTTCACGACGAACCAACGACGTCGCAGCTGAAGCTCACAGTGCAGAACAACCCGTTCGAGGAGACCACGTTCAAGTTGTTTGGGACTGGGTACCGGGAGGATCTGGTGTTTGAGGACTTGCCTCGAGGACACGATGATGAGCTGTACTTTGACGACATCCGCCTCCCTGATCCCAGTTCCTCTGATGACACCAACGAAGACTCAGCGCCGTTGAATGACTCGGCTCTTGTGGTGAAAGACACGGTGTTCTCGCTCTACAATCAGTCGTCGGACGTCGTGCGCTTCGAGTGGCCCAAGGCGGATCCGTTCCACTTCTCCCCCGGCATTGGACACCTAAAACCGAAAGCTCATAAACTGATCCGAGCGACATTCGAGCCAGGACTGGACGGAGAGAAGGCGATCATCTTTCAAGCTCATCGCATCGGGCTGCAGGCCCAACGGATCTCGTACAAGGGCAACTCGGCCAGTCAAAGTCAAAGCGACGAAAGTGGCTGGGACGAGTCGATTCAGACGATCTCTTTTGATGGACAAACCGGGGCTGGCAGCGTTTCCAAACAGGCCATAGCGGAGCCCGAGTATGACGCTATTGGAACTCCAACGACCATTGCGTTGAACTGCTTCGCAGCTGCAGACGTGCTGTCGTTTGAGTGCGACACGACGTCGATCGCCTTCCGGAAGACCTTCATGCTGCAGGTGTGCACGCACCGGATCACAGTGCACAACAAGAGCAAGATCAAGTTGGTGTACTCGTGGAGGTGGGAGGAGGGACATCCAGGGCAGTCCGATGCAGTCGGCTATTCCCCAATCTACGCGGGAATGGACGAGAACTGCCCGTTCGAAGTGAGCCCAGAGAGCGGCGTCATTGGAGGGGAGGGAAGTCAAGCCTTCACAGTCAAGTTCGCGCCCATGGAGGTGGACGAGTACTTCCACTGGCTGTGCTTCGATGTCCCAGACACACTGGGGGACAAGTCGACAGCTCTAAAGCTGGACGTCCGAGGAGGTTCTCTCCGTCCTGCGTGTCACTTCGATGTCGAGAGGAGCGACTACGCCCAGTGGCGAGCGCCGAACCTCGTTGGCCCCCATGGTGAACTCGGACCGCTGGATCCGTCCGTGAAGGTGATCGAGATGGAGTCTCTGGGTGTTCGTGTACGGAACACGCGTCGGTTCTACGTCGTGAACCCGACCAACGTCTCGTACGAGTTCTCGTGGACGCCTCAAGGGGAGACCAACCCGTGCTTCCGCTGTGCGACGCCCAAGGGCCTCATGCTGGCCGGCAAGCGGTGCGAGATGATCTTCGAGTTCACTCCGCAGCAGCTGGAGCTCCAGGAAATGTTCTGGTATTTCAAAATCCCCCACTTTCAAGTCAACCAGCTCTTTCTGTTCGTTGGGACCACTACGGAGCCTCGCGTGGCGCTGGATCGCGGCAGCGTGAACTTCAACACGCTGCTGATCGGCACCAAGACGTCCCAGAGCATCGCACTGGTCAATCAGGAGCACATTCCCTTTAACTTTGTGTTCGACAAGACGTCGCTGGACTTCGCTGGGGAAGTCCCCGCGCTGATCGTCCACCCGCTGAGTGGGGTGATCCCGCCCAACAGCCGGACGTCCATCGAGATCGAGTTCATCCCGACGGAGGAAAAGTCCTACAGCTTCAACCTGAACTGCATCATCAAGCGCAAGCCCACGCGTCTGTCGCTGAATGTCAAGGGGGAGGGCTACAGCATCCACGACGCGCTAACACTGGCGTCCGACGACCACAACGAGAGTCGGGCGCTGCTGCCTGGACCTGGCAACGTCTTGGACTTTGGCGCTGTGCGCGTGAACGAGGAAGCGCAGCGCTCCGTCGTGATCCACAACAGCGGCAAGTTCAACTTCGACTTCAACTGGAGCGTGGCCAAGCAGCCCGCAGCCTTCAGCATTGAGCCCATGCAGGGGACGATCAAGAAGAACGACAAAGCCACTTGCCGACTCATCTTCGCCCCGACCAAGCAGACGTCTCTGGACGGGACGCAGGCCACGTGCACCGTCGCGGGCTCTCGCAACTACGTGCTGGCGCTGCAGGGCAACGCGGTGCCTCCGATGCTGCAGTTCTCCTTCACGTCTCACGACTTTGGCCCGTGCTTCATCGCAGAGAACGACTCAACCCCCATGGCCGAGGTGACGACGCTCACTGTGTTCAACATGGACCCGGAGAGCGGCATCGACCTCGACTGTTTGTTCGAGAAGAAGCCGCATCTGCGCGTCGAGTGCCCCCCGACGGTGCTGGGGCCGCGCGAGACGATCAACATCTCCATCGTGTTCACTGCTCGGCAGGAGGTGGCGTACCTCGAAGTGATCCCGTTCACCATCAACGGCTCGTCCACAGTCAACGTGAGTATCCGCGGAGAAGGCGTCTTCCCTAAGGTCGAGCTCGTCAACTCGTCCATGCAGATGGTCGTTCTCGGGAACCTGCAGATCGGGCAGCAAGTCTCGCGGACGGCCAAGATCGCGAACCGGTCCAAGCGGAAGACGGTGGTCGAGTGTGTGGACTCTCCTCAGCCAGGGGTCCCGTCGCTCGAGGCTCTGGGCATCTCCATCTTCCCCCAGCACGAACTCTCGCTCCGGGCGAAGGAGAGCGCCGACATCGAGTTCCGATTCGCCCCAACGCAGCGCATCCCGAGCTTCCAGAAGGACGTGTTCATCCGAGTGGGTGGCAGTGTCAAGAAGCTGCTGACGCTGTCGGGATGCTGTCAGGGCATTGAAGTGGCGCTGGAGACCGACACCCTCTCGTATGGAGCGGTCTGCCTAGGCAGTCAGCTCGTGAGGAAGGTGCGCTTGCAGAACCGCGGAGATGTCGCCACCAAGTTCCAGTGGAGCGTCCGCGAGTTCGCCCCCGACTTCCTCGTGTCGCCCGTGGAGGGAATGGTGGCTCCCAACCAGCACAAGACCATCGAGGTGACCTTCAAGCCGGCAGCAGTGAACCCAGACATCCGCTACGACCGCGTGACGTGCATGATCGACGGGACTGCCCCCGCTACGCTGACGCTGGTGGGCTCGTGCGTGCCCCAGGCGACGTCCTCCATCCAAGACGTCCACTTTGACTCCCCCGTCCGACAGGAAACGCACAAGGCGATTGCGATCGAGAACGCGACGGCCTTCCCGTGGAACCTCTTCCCAGTCGTGCAGGGCGAGCACTGGTCCTGCCCCGAGAATGTGCTGGTCCCAGCCCACGGCAAGGCCAACCTGGATGTGCTGTACCTGCCGTTGACCATGACGAAGCAGAACTCACCGGAAGAAGTCGACTCGCAACGTCCTTCAGTCCACAAGGGCTCGATCTTCCTCGCTATTCCCGACGGTAGCGCTCTACTCTACAATGTGCTGGGTAAGGCCTCAGCGCCACTGCCCGCTGCCGCCATCTCCCTCTCTACTGCAGCGAAGAAGACGCTGTCGATCTCCGTCCCGATCAAGAACTGGCTCAAGGCCCCTCAAACGTTTGCTGTGGACATCCAGAAGCCCCCCGGACTCGAGTCGGTTCTGGTACAGGGGCCATCCTCTATCCTGCTGCATGCTGGGGTGACTCGCAACTACAACATGAAGTTCTTCTGCTACACTGAAGGGACTGTGGATTTGGCGCTACGGTTCGTGAACCAAGAGAGCGGCGAATACCTGGCACAAGACGTTCGCGTGGCTGTCTCCAAGGCGGTGGACGTGGACACGCTCAACTTCGATGCCCCCGTGCGGCAGTCGGTCAAGAAGACCGTCTCCATCGAGAACCCCTTCGAGCGCCAGCGCCAGATCAACTTCGTGGACAAAGTTCACTGGTGGAAGTGCTCGAGTCCGTCGATCCGCGTGCGTCAGATCAGCGAGATCAGCGGCCGCTCGGAAGGCTCGTACGAGATCGAATACCGACCGACGCTGCACTCGGAGACGCCCATCGAGGACCGACTGACGATCAGCTTCGTGGAGCTGGGCGAGTACAAGTATAACCTGGTGCTGAGCACCCAATCCGTTGGGCCCGAGCGCATCCTGTACTTCAAGGCCCCCCTGGGCGGCTCTCAAACCCAGACGTTCAGCTTCACGAGTTACGCCGAGACGGCCACTGAGCTGTCGTGCTCCGTCCAGGACCCAACGTCGTTCTCCGTGCCGACGAGTTGCAAGGTGGAGGGGTCGCCGTCTTGGGAGGGGAAGCAGGAGTCGATGCTCATCGAGTTCGAGCCGGAAGCTATCGGCGAGTTCCAAGACACACTCACGCTCTATTCGGACAGCGTTGGCGAGTACAAGTGCACACTGCAAGGACTGTCAGTGCCGCCACTGCCTCAAGGTCCGTTCGTCTTCTCGACGTCGAAGGACATTGAGTTCAAGAACGTCTTCTCGACGCCTAAAGACTTTGAGATCATGGTGGACAACCCTCGCTTCGTGGTGTCGACGACGTCGTTGTCCATCCCTGCGAAGTCCTCTCGAGCTATCACAGTGAAGATCGACCGGCCCGCGCCTTCCTCTGCGCGAGGCGAAAAGCTGACGACGACCCAAGGAGGCGCGAGTGAGACCGGCAAGCTCTTCGTCTCTTGTCCGCAGCTGAAGGAGCTTCCTCCGTGGGTCTATTACCTGGAGGCGACGACACCATGAGCGCATGCATGCACGTAGTAGCACAGTGTAGCAGTAGTAAGCTTGTATCCCATTGCATCACTTGATAAAGAATAGCTGTGAATCTTCTCTCTGGATGATCAATTGGGCCGCTAGAAGATGCTCGAGGCCAGTCTCGATCCACTGCAGCGAGATGCATTTGAATCGCTCCTGGGCGAGCACGGCGTCTGCGATCTCTGCGATAGAGCGACCGGATGAGCAGCCTAAGCAAGCAAAAAAGTTAGTGATGAGGCAGTTTCCAGCTACGGGTTCAATGCTGTCGGTACCTTGTAGAAGCTGCAGAAGTGCGGGTTTCAGCGCTGCCTCAAAGCTCAGCAGAATGTGTCGATCCGCCTCGTCGTCCTCCAGGAACAGGAGCCCCGCCTGACGAAGCTTTCGAAAGGCAAACTGCAGTGCTCGAACCCGCTGGTTCTTCGTGGTGGTCACTCGGTCTTGATCATTAGCCTGGCATCAAGCACCACCAGTTAGTAAAGGAGTTAGTTGTCCAGGCAGTGCCATGCCTTCCACACTCACAGCCGCGTCACGCTCCGCTGCAGCGATTTGCTCACCGAACGTGACGTCGATCGCCTCCTCCGTTCCGCTCGCCTTCTGCCGGACTAGCAAGGACTCGAGTGTCCGCATCAAAATGTCGTCGTGGGGGTGACGGTCGCTTCGGCCTAGAAATCGCTGCTGGCTGCTGGGACTCACGGACAAGCTGAAAAACGCTTCGGCCGCGATGTCCTCCCACTGCGCCCTCCCTCCTCCTGTGCTGCTGTTGGTGTTGCTCGCCTTCGAAGCTGCTTCCGCCGGAGCCTCCCCTCCTACTCCAGAGGAGTAATAACTCTGCGACAGCTCCATCACTTGGGCCCAATGCAGCAGCTCCTCGTTCGGGTCCTCGATCTTGGACATGCGGAGGACGCGCAGCTCTCGCGAACTACATACAACCAACAACCGATTAGCCCCCTCTCTCCATCCAAACGAGGTTGATCTACTGACGGCTCGACGGCGTCCCAGTTCTTGTCCACATTGAGCTTGCCCTTCACGTGCACGAGGTCTCCCAGAGCCGCTTGGGCCTGAGCGCCCTCCCCCCACACGACCGCCTTGACGAGTGCAGTGCCGTCGTCCACCAGGAACTCCACTGGTCCACAGCATATCTGTCAGTCACTCAATGTAGTGTGAATAGTTGCCAGCCCAGCTCTCGCCCTCACCGCGATCGGCGCGTTCCACGACGGACACGACGACGCCGCTGCACTGCGCCTTGGTCAGCAGCCGCGCGCGCCAGAG
>JAIKVE010000908.1:0-15089 GCA_024679115.1 Phytophthora pistaciae
CGCGTCAAGCGCAGCGGCAGAGCGGAGAGCGCAGCCACGCCGCCGCGCGCGTCCGGCAGCTCCTGCACCTTGACTTCGGCGGAAGCATCCGATGCACTCCACGAGCAGCGCCACGTCACAGACGCCATGATGATTGGCAAGTGAAATGGTTACGTACGACGAAATCCTGTCGAAACTGATAATAAGGTAAAGTGCCAATCCTGGCACGGTGCCAATTTTTGGCACGGTTTTTGACTTGGTTTCAATATACTTTTGACGAAAAACGGGGTGGTCCGAACGTAAAAGATGTTCCAGGTGATTTGAAATGACTTAATTTTGTATGGACCGTGCCACGAACTGGTCCACCATTTTTACCTGTATATTTCTATCAACTTTGACCGCTCGTTGCTATCGAATCAAATCAGAGTGGAGCCCACATATATGTTCACCAGATTGGCCCTTATCTCCTCTTTTGAATGGTGTACGGTTTGTACGTTCCTTTTGAATGGCGCGGTAGATATGCGCCAGTTTCTGGGACCATCCAAACCGTGCCATGATTGGCATTTTACCTTACTTACCAACGGCGGCAAGTTATATATTACCGCGGTATCGTCCGCTTCAATCACCTCCTAGCTACAGTAGCAGGGTGGTGGATGCTGGTTACATCCATGCCATCGATCTATATCAATCAAGCGTCGCTGCGCTCCGTCGCCTTCGTAGTGGAGGGAGAGAACAGGGTGCATCTGTCGCCGTGTCGGAGAGCTCCTGGAGCCCAAAACACTCCATTCCATCTTCCCAAAACTATCTTATTTCGGGTTTGTCCCTCAACCTGCAACCGCTTGGTAACGTGTGTTGCCCGTTCAGGGTGCCATCGGTTTCTCTTGTTTTGGGTTCGGAAGCTCCACGTGTCGTGCCACCTCTCCAAGCGCACAAAGCTCCCGCCGTTGCCATTCGCCTATCGTCTCGTAAGCGGTAGCTCGCCCCAGTTCGCGGCCGCCATGTTGGAGTACGACAACTCGGCCTTCTACTACTTCTCGGTGTCGCTCTGCGCGCTGTACGCGGTGCCCGTGACGTTCCTGTCGCTGCGCCGCATCGTGTACGGCGTGTTCCTCAAGGACCGGCTCATCGACAAGAGCCACGTGCGCTGCGAGCGCGAGCTGCGCAAGCTCAAGCAGCTGCAGGCCGAGAAGACGGCCTTCCGCAATGTGTTCTCCATCCCCTTCGTGCTCAACCTGCTCGTGCTGGCCGCCGTGTGGTACGCGCTCGTGCGCATGACGCTGCTGCTCAAGGACGACTCGGAGATCAAGTCGTTCGACCCGTTCGCCATCCTCGGCATCGCCGCGGGCGCCACGGAGCGCGAGATCAAGCGCGCGTACCGCAAGATGAGTCTGCTCTACCACCCGGACAAGAACCAGGGCGACGCCGTGGCCGAGCAGAAGTTCATGCTCGTGGCCAAGGCCTACGAAGCGCTCACGGACGAGGTGGCCAAGGCCAACTACGAGAAGTTCGGCAACCCGGACGGCCGCCAGGCGCTGCAGCTGTCCATCGGCCTGCCCACGTTCCTGCTGGACCCGGCCAACCACAACATCGTGCTGTTCCTGTACCTGATCATCCTCGTCGTGGCCATCCCGAGCTGCGTGGCGCTCTGGTACTCGCACTCGAAGAAGTACGGCGACAGCATGATCATGTACGACACGTATGGCTTCTACAACTTCGCCATGTCGCAGCACTCGCACCCGCGCATGCTGCCCGAGATCCTGGCCGGCTCGGCCGAGTTCCGCGAGATCCCGCGCCGCGCCTCGGACGACGCCGAGCTGGGCGGCCTCTTCAAGAAGTTTAAGCAGACGGACATGATGGCCAAGCCCAAGTTCAACCACCCGGCCATCGCCAAGGCCAACCTGCTGCTGCACGCGCACTTTTTGCGCGAGAAGCTGAGCCCGACGCTGCAGGGCGACCTGCACGCCATGCTCAAGAAGGGCATCCAGCTCGTGGACGGCATGCTCGAGATCTCGGTCATGAAGTCGTGGCTGCAGACGACACTCAACCTCATGGAGATGCAGCAGTTCCTGACGCAGGGCCTGTGGTTCAAGGACCCGCCGTTCCTGCAGCTGCCCCACCTGACCGAGGCCGAGGTCAAGCACATTGTCACGGGCAAGAACGCCGTGCGCAGCATGCACCAGTACATTGCCATGAAGCCCGAGGAGCGCAAGGGACTGAGCGGCCTCTCGGAGGAGGACCGCGCCGAAGTGAACAAGGTGCTGGAGATGATGCCCCACATGGAGCTCTCCATCTCGATCGGCGTCGAGGACGAGGAGTTCATCGCCGAGGGCGACATCATGACGGTCACCGTCAAGCTCACGCGCCAGAACGTCAAGGAGGGCGACACGTGCGACCTCGTGTACGCCCCGCGCTTCCCGTACCCCAAGATGGAGCGCTGGTACTGCGTCGTGGGCGACGTCAAGATGAACCACCTCCACGCGTTCGCCAAGATGACGTCGCAGGAGCGCGTCGTCGAACAGAAGCTGCAGCTGCAGGCCCCGCCCAAGGCCGGCACGTATCAGCTGGATATCTTCGTCAAGAGCGACTCATACGTCGGCATGGACCTGCGCGCCGTTGCTAAGGTGAGTCTTGTGCTGATTGTTAGGACTATATTGCGATGTATAAGATTGTCTAACTTTGTTATTTGTTTTGCTGCAGTTCAACGTTGCCCCCGCATCCACACTGCCGGTGTACCAGCCGCACCCGGAGGATTTGGAGTTAGATAACGAGCCCACGCTGTTCGAGCAGGTGATGAACGCTGCGGACTCGAGTGATAGCGAGGAGGAGGACGAGGACCTGGAGCCGGAGCAGGCCGAGGAGAGCAAGAAGGACAAATAGAGTGCGAGCGCAGCTAGTCTGTCTGCTTTGCCGTGAAACGACGCAAGCAGTGCCATGACGGTGTAAGCTCGGTGTGTGTTGTTGCGTACGATCGTTGTTGTTGTTGTGTCGGTGGTGCTGGCTGCCCACTGAAGCCAGATAGGTCCCTCTCACCCTTGTGTCTGGATGGGATCTATGCGTGACTTGCGAGCGGGTTAGTCGATTGAGCGGGTCTCAATTGCAACGAGTATCCTTCATCTGGCGAGGATACTGTACGTCTGTATCAATACCTAGGTGCGTCGGCTTTACAGTTTGCTGCTCATGTTGTCGGTGACAACTTCAACGTCGAACATAGATTGACTGAGGAGACGGAGAGACGAAGCAGAGGACCGAGGACTGGGTATCTACCCAGCTGTAGCCATGACTCAAGGATTCGTCTTCGTGAGCTCTGATCGCATCAAGCACCGGGCCTGTCCGCCATCAAACTTGGCGCCCATAACTCACGAGTGCGAGTTAGATCGAGACGCCACAACGCAGCGAACTGAAGCAGCGCGTATCCCGCTTCAACGAAGCGCCAAAGGATCGTAGAGTACAAGCCACTCAGAGACCGGAGCACGTCACCAAGGACGAGTGAGTTTCTCTAAGCGAAGCAGTAGATGAGGGCGAGGAAGCTTCTTTACCTGTTCGAGACGTCGAAAATGGCCATGTAGAAGTCCATCGTGGTGAGCGAGCGTAATCCAGCCAGGAGCTCGGTGGAGACCCAGTCAAGGAGAAGCAATCCCGAACTCGCCTTCACACTATTCACATCTCAATTTCCTCGACTGCGACTACCAGTTCCCAGTCCAACTCAGTGCGGCGCATTCACAACCGTCAAGTTCTTCCAAGCTCAAATGCTGTCCGTGTCCGCCTTGTCGCTGGGTGTGTTGGCGCTGTCGGCTAAGCTCGCGTCCCCGGTGTTGGCTTTGAGTGAGAGTTCTCAGCAGATATACGCTGAGTGGAAGCAGTCCAGCTACTACAACGACGCCATCCAGGTTGTCAACACGGTCGGCGGGACGGCGGCTGGATCCTTCACGTCGGCCAAGAACGGCGTGTCGAGTAGTGGCAGCGGCAGTTCTGCCGTCGAGGTGAGTGTGGGCTCGCTCGAATCCAACGAAACCATCACGTTTCCAACATCCTCGTCGGGATCATCCACGGCCGTGGCCACCATCACGGAGACGGAGGAGCAGCAGCGATTTGACCAGGCTCTGGCTGCCATCGCGGAGCTCCAGTCGCTGCATCCCCACGCCAACTTCTCGATCAACACGCCGTTCGTGCTCTTGACGTCGGAGGAGTTCCTCGCCTACGTTAACCGCTATGCCATCGACCCTGCCTCGAACCCCGTCAAGGCCGGAACAAGCTCGACTGTCGGGATGTTCACGGCCGACACGGGGAACTCCAACAGTACCGTCACTTCCAGTTCAAGCAGCGACATCAGGACGTCCTCGGCCGCGTTAGGTGAGACCGTGGACTGGCAACAGGCTGGCTGCGTCACGGCTGTCAAGGACCAAGGAGAGTGTGGAGCTTGTTGGGCTTTCTCGGCTACTGCAGCGATGGAGTCGGGGTACTGTGTGGCCACCGGGGGCTCACTGCCTAGCTTGTCGGACCAGCAGCTCATTAGCTGCGACGGCGAGGGCGGGAACAGCGGCTGTGGCGGAGGCTACGCTGCGTACACAATGGACTGGGTGGCCAACGAACGTAGTGGTAAAATGTGCACGCTCGACTCGTGCCCGTTCGCTTCAGACGATGGCAACGTGCCAAGCTGCTCGATGAGTTCCTGCACAGAGTTCGACGTGGGCGTGACTGGCTACGACTCGGTCCGCGAAGATGCCGGCGCTATTGAGGACGCTGTGCGCAAGCAGCCCGTGTCGATCTTCCTCTACAGCGGCTCGAGTGCCTTCCAGTACTACTCGGGCGGCGTGCTCACGGGCGAGAACTGCGATAAGACTGGCTCACACTCGGCACTTGCGGTGGGCTTCGGCGAGACAGACGATAACGTGTTGTACTGGCGCATCAAGAACCAGTGGGGCACGTCGTGGGGCGAGGATGGCTACGTCCGCGTCCAGCGCCGTTACTCGGGCGACAGCGAAGGCGCCTGCGGTGTCGAAATGTACGCGACCTGGCCCACTTTTGATGTTTCGGCTAGCCCAGCTCCATCCGTGACGACTGCAGCCCCATCCGTGACGACTTCGGCTCCGTCCGTGACGACATCAGCCCCCTCTGTCACGACTGCGACGCCAACCAGAACGCCGTCCGCCTCTAATGCCGCTACGACACCTTCGCCTTCGGTAACAAAAGCTGCTCCGGCCACAGATACTCCTTCTGCCCTGAACACTGTAGACCAAACGGAGCCAGTGGCCAGCAGTGCCTCGGGCTCGGACTCGATGATCCAGAACGAGACGGTGGACCAGGTGAGCGCTTCCTCGGGCTCGACCAGGCTGTATGAAGCGGTGACTTCGGACGCAAGCGCCGTTGAGGACGCCTCAAGTTCTTCGACGACGCCAAGTGTGGTTCAAAGCGACAACGTTGCGGGTGACGCCTCGTACGATTCGGACGCGACGCCTTCGCCGACGATGCCTTCCCACAGCGTTGCAGGAGCATCAATGCCCAGCGCAGGCAAGCGGGACTGCGCCATGTAAGCTGCTGCAACGTGCTTACCACGTTGTCGTGAGTAGCTTCAAGTAACCAAACAAACTGCTGGTACTAATACTTGTAACGGTACTGTTGTAGATCACAAACTTTGTCGTCGTTGTCCAGGAATCCTTGCAATACATGTATCCTTTGTAGGCACCTTGTAAGCCAGGCTATATACCGCGCATTGTGCACGCTGAACGCTCTTGCATGCAAGATGATCTCGGCACGAGCACAACGAGTTGACAAGAAGGAGGAAGCATTTTACATCTCTGCGCTTTGACAACACGCCACGTACGTCGTAGGATCACGTCGTCAACCCAAGCAGCCAGCTGGTGGGACCACTACCGCAGGGATATCGGAGCCAGCCGACGTCGAAGGCTGGAAATCAACGCCGTATCTGCACACGGCGTCCTTAGGCTGAAGTCTTCTAGTTGCTCGAGCCCTCATACGATCGCCAACGCTGCAGTTCTTGCTTCAGGGGCTTCACATTGGTGACCCTACAGGTGGATGGGCTGCTTCGGCTTGAAGTGGGATCAGCCAGCCGCCAATCAGATGCGCGCGGATGAGTTCGGAACTTTATCTTGGCGTTTGTAAGGGGTCGGACTTCCGCCCAATCACAGCGAGGCGAAACCATTGTCGAGATGCCCGCAAAAATTCCCAGTCGAGGGCCCTACAATTCTCAGACGCACCAACGGAGCAGAGCACCACGATCCTTGGTGAGGCTGAGGGAAGGTGGCTCCCTCGATGCAGCACGCCATCGCGCCATACGGCTGCCATTTGCTTTCTGCTGTGCGAAAAAGACCGACAAAGTGGGACTCGAGCTTGTGGGCATAGTCGAAATTACATATCTACCCTCTCCTTTAATCCCGTCCGCCAATCACATAATTTAGCTCTCCCTCAGTCAGCCAATCCGCGTCGAGACGTCAATAGTACTCGCACATATAGCCTGCATACTCGGCCCCAATACTCGGCTGGCTCTTCCAGGGGTAGGCGCCCGCTCCTCTCCGCCCAGCCAACACAACCGAACGGACCAGCGGAGCGGACGCGCCGTCCAGGGCCCAAGGCTACAGCTACAGCTAAGCTAAGGCTCCGTCCGACCGACCGTTCCATACCCAGTAGCACTAGCAGCAGCAGCAGAGCGAGAGCACCTCCACCTCGACGCAACCGCCGGACATGACGGCAGGGCTGGCGGTGCTCGTGGCACTGAGCGTGCTGCTCTTCGTGGGGGCCATCGTCATGCTGCTCTTCTTCTGCCGGCGCATCCAGGTGCAGCGCGAGCGCGAGTCGCTCGTGTTCATCCAGGAGCCCGCCGACGTGTACCGCGAGGAGCTCAACGACAGCTTCATGGAGCAGGCGCTGTGGCGCTGCGGCGTCTGCAAGTTCCTCAACCACCCGGAGCGCAAGCTCTGCGACTTGTGTCAAACATTGAAGGGCGCGGAGCGGGACGTGGCCGGCAACAAGAAGCACGCGAGCTCGGGCTCAAGAGGCGGCAGCTTCTCGCGCGGCAGCCTGAGCTCGCAGAGGATGGGGCGCATCGGCGAGACGGAGGCCTTCTCGTCGTCCCAAGCTGATGACGCTATCGGCGGCTCCTTTGGACGTCCCAGCTTTGAGTTCTCCAGGAAGCAGAAGCCGCAGAGTAAACTGAGCAAGTTGCAACTGGCTGCGAGTCGTAGACAGCAGTGGAAGCGTATGCCCACGACGGACGGACTGCATCGGTGGGTGAGACAGGAAGACAAGGCGGCGCCAGGGTATTCGAGGAATACTCAACGGGACTCGATCGAGAGCGACCCGGGCGGGAGGATGTCGTTGAACCGGTACCTGGACGCGACGGAGAGGGACAGCAACTTGTCGGTCGGGTACATTCGCGTTAGGGACTCGCTGGGACGATTGGTGCTGAACGAGAGCGACGTGGTGGCCACGGATTTCCACTACCGGATTAACATTCTGGACGGAACAGGCAGCTCCGAGCTCATTATGAACCTCGAAGGGGTGCACAACTTGCCGTTCCCTGACAAGATCCGCTGGTTCTCGACGGAGATTCATCGGTTGTGGCTGCCCTGGGAGTCAGGACACGCGGAGCTGGTGGTGAGACGAGACCATTTACTCCAGGATTCGTTCGAGCTGGTGGCGGCCATGAAGCCGTATCAGTTGAGACAGAGGTGGCGGGTCGTGTTTGACGGAGAACCGGCGCTGGATGCAGGCGGCGTCATGCGCGAGTGGTTCACGCTGCTGTTTGCTGAGCTCTTCGACCCTGCGTTCGGACTATTCGTGAGTACGGTGGGAGACGAACGCAGCTACTGGATTAACGCTAGCTCGGACCTGCTGATCGGAAAGGAGGATCACTTGGCCTACTTCGAGTTCGCTGGACGACTGGTTGGTAAGGCCATTCTGGAGGAACACTTGATGCCCGTGCACCTTGCATTGCCGTTCCTCAAGCACATCCTCGGTGTTCCCATCTCGTTCTCGGACCTTCAATTCCTGGACGACGAGATCTACAACAGCGCTCTAATGGTGAAGAAGATCGACGACATTGAACCGCTGTGTCTGGACTTTACGGCCACCCGCATCGTCGATGGCAAGCCTGAAATCGTGGAGCTTGTGGAGGGAGGCGCCAACATTGACGTGACGCGGGAGAACCGCGCGCGGTATCTGGACGCCCTGTTCAAGTACCATGTGCTTGGCAGCGTGAGCGAGCAGCTGCTGTCGTTCCTGACTGCGCTGTATGATGTCGTGCCCGAGGGGTTGCTCAAGCTGTTCGATTACCAGGAGCTGGAGTTGCTCATGTGTGGAGTCCCATCTATTGACGTGGAGGACTGGAAGAAGCACACGGACTTCAAGTTCTTCACGCACAATTTCCCCACTGAGCTGGAGCTCAACAACATCGAGTGGTTCTGGGAGGTGGTGGAAGACATGAAGAACGAGGACCGCGTTCGCCTGCTGCAGTTCGCCACAGGTACAAGCCGCGTGCCGGCGCAAGGTTTCAAGGGACTGATCAGCAGCGACGGACGTGTGCGCCGCTTCAACGTCGCGTTCGCTGGAGCCAACCAGTCGTTCCTATTCCCCAAGGCGCACACGTGCTTCAACCGCCTGGACCTGCCGATCTACAATTCCAAGGAGGTGCTGTCGGAGTACGTCAAGCTGATCGTGCAGATGGACATCACAGGGTTCACCATCGAGTAAGCCAGTTGCTGGGTGGAATGAGTATTTATTTAGCAGGACGAGGGAGGACAAGCAAGAGCAAGAGGGCCATCGTGACGCGAGCGGGTTTGCCGACTTCAAACACCCAAAGGGATGATGGGTACCACCTGTAGGTATGTGGACAATGTCTAGTGGGAGGATAGAAGTTAGTTAGGAACAGCAGACATCATAACCACTGTCGAAATGATCATTGTGAATGCGTAAAGTGTACTCGGTTGAAGAGCACATGTACCAAAGTAAATATGGGACGGTTAAGTAACCAGTACCATTTCCAGTTTAGCATCCAACGAATCGATGCCGGCCAAGCAAGTGAAGCGTCCTAAATCCTCCGACGGAGGCCCCCGCAAGCGTGCGAAGCTTTCTCCTCCCCCGGAGCAAGAGTTCTCACTCGCTACCGTAGTGGCAAGCGTTAAGAAGGCTGCAATCGAGCACTCTCACCTGCCAGCGAAGGTGGCTTCGAAGCTTTTCGAAGAGGACGCGACGACTTTGTATTTAACGACAGATCACAAGAGCTGGGTCTACCATGTTCCTCAATGGTACAAACACGTATTCGAGCATGCTACACCTGAGGAAGTACGGGAAGCAACGGCAGAAGATGATGACACTGAGTCTCAAGCTACATGGGCAACGCTGTTCGAGCAGGCGTGGGAGGCCCATCCGAAGCAGCACGATACCATTATGATGTTTGGCAAGCCGGCCAAGCTCCCACGGTTCCAACAGCTATGCGGGGAAATGGGGAGCTACCGCTACTCGGGGAAGACGTTCGAGGCGCAGAAGAAGTATCCACGGGGCTTGGAGCACGCTGTGCTTCAGATGCAGAAGATGGTGGAGGACCCAGCTACTCATCGGACGCGACTCACGGGAGGTCTTGTGAATTGGTACGAGAATGGAGACCACTACATCGGACCACACGCAGACGACGAGCGGGACATGATGGCATGCTCACCGATTGTGGCCTTGTCCCTGGGAGCTACTCGGCGCTTTGTCTTCACCAAGAAGACCTCGAAAAGTGCTCCCCAGGGCGACGAAGCTGTGGCACGACTGGAGCTGCATATTGGGGACGGAGACCTCATGATCATGGGCGGCACCACGCAAAGAACTCACAAACACGCGGTGCCGAAGATGGCGCGATGTCGTGAACCACGGATCAGCGTCACCTTGCGCTGCTTTTACTAAGAGTTCGCCCGGGAAAATAGTTTGACTCATTTATTACTTACCGATTGATTTATGCAAAAAATACAACTCAATCACGCGGTTGCATCGTTCCACACTGTCCTCTTACTTGTGACACCTCGCGAGTGGAAGCGGAACACTGCGGTGGCAAACTGTGGGGCCATGCTTCCGAAGCAATGAGACTGGGACAACCCCCACGAAATCTTCCGCCAGCGAGAGACCACCGCCTCAAGATTGCCATGTAATCGCTCGCTCTCCGGTCTCGCCAGCACTTGGTCGTGCACCAAGAACTGCTGCATGCTCTCTTTGGCCTCCTCTGAATGCCGGAACTGGTCCCAGATCACAGTCGCGTCCGTACCAATAGCGTCTCCGATCACATGCGGACCGCCCGGGTGCAAGTCCAAGAAGTCCGTGACGTCGTACACTTGTCCCTCAATAGCCACGCACTTGCGGCCGTCCGTGATGTCCAGCAACCTCGCGAGCTCTACAGCTCGTGACAAGTGGTGGCGGAAGTAGAACTGCCGCCAACACTCAATTGGGAACACTTGGGCGAACCTGTCGCCCGGTTCAGAGAAGTCTCGCTGGAAGACACGGCGCCAGAGCGTCTCGGCGACGTCTCCGACGTTATGGTCCCAGGCTCTGCAGACCATGGGGCACGTGGCCAAGTCTTTGGGCGACAGGAACAGCAGCATCTCGTGCAGCACGTCGCGCGGCAAGTTGGTGACCGCGTTCCCGGCAGTTCGATGGAGAAGAAGAGACCCATTGTTGAGGCTGTTCCTCTGGCTCTGCACCATCCTGGCAACCTGCCGCTGCTCGGCCTCGACGTCGGCCTTCTTGTCCAGCTTCTTCTTGTGCTGCAACAGGCCAAAGAGCCCCAGGAACAGCAGGAAGCCCGTGATCTCGGACGACGTGAAGCGCCGCGAGTCTTCGCCCTTGCGGTAGCTCGAGCCCAGCGGCGACGGAGCCGGCGACGGGGACGCAGAGGGCGCCACCGCCGGCTGAGTGAAGAGCTGGTACAGCACGCTGATGACCGCCGTGATCACGATGAACTGGGCCACGCGGTTGCCCGTGGACACCGCGGCGCTGGTGCTCCCGCTGCCGCTTGACGCCATCGTGAGAAAAAGTTGACAACTGACTGTTTTGGGCACGAGGCCATCATCGGAACCCAAATTAACGGAATTTGGGCGCGTATAGACACTTAATTTTGGGCTCTGGTTGAAGTGAAGTGTGCGTGTGACTTGTGAGCTATTCGATGGCGTGGATGGCGTAGCGCTCGTTTTCCCACTTAAACTCGCCGATGACCAGCGCGTTGACGTCCTCGATGTCGTCTGGGAAGTCGTGCACGTCCATGTGTTTGCCCAGCTCCACGGCGAGCTGCGACCTCACAAGAGCGATCCCTTCGGGTGTTCCAGGTGCAACGTGCTTGGTCTTCACGTCGTGATACAATCTCCCCGTCGAGAGGGAGATCCGCAGCGATTCCGGCATGAAGGGCATTGTGAGCTCGCCACCCCCGAACACAAGCGTCCACTTGTCGCTGTCATCCCGTCGGAGATCCTCGAACACGAACGGGCGGTCTGCGCACTTGATGAAGTTCATCTCCTTGCCGCACGGCGACCGGAACGGATACTCCAAGAGCTCGTGCTCCTCCTCTGACTTGCACTTTGCGACGCTGTTCGGCTGCACTTGTGAGAAGAAGAACCGCAGGAACTTGGCACTCTTCAGCGACGTCGCGATGTTCTTCGGACGCGTGTCCTCCAGGAACAAACGTCCCTGTCATAGCAGCAAAAGAAACGATACGTTCACTTCGTATGCGATGATAATACACTCCAACTATTGCGTTCCCACCTGCAAGTCCACATAGTAAAAGTATCTTCGCTTATGGCCTTGCAAGTCGTAGAACTCTTCGCTGCACGCCACAAAATCGTTAGCACTGCCTTCATCGAGCTTATCCACCGTTACAGTCGAACCTCTTAATGTCCTTCAGCTGGTTGAGCTCCAGGTACTTGTCCTCGTCAGCCGTGCAGAACGTCCGCAGCCCGTCCGCTCGCCGCCACGCCCTGGACAGAGGTCGCCCCCACCGCAACAACATCATTTTTGCGAAATTGGGCACTCTACCGGGGTTTTTCTTTTTAGTGACCTCGAAACGCACTTCAACGTCCGTCCCATTATCGGAGCTCCTCGCGCGAATGGCTCATAAAGGCGAGGAGGAAGGCGGCTGGGAACCCATCGGGGTCTCTATCCGCCCCAATCGCGGTCGGAATAGTGTATTCGAAGGAAAAGGGTACGCATTGAGGGCACCTCATGGACTGGGGACCGACTCTATCGTCCGAGGTGGAGATGTGCGTCGCCGAGGGAACTCGGAAGGCGGCACGGCGAGTCGCGTGTACTCGCTGGCGAGTCCGTTGATCGCTAGACCGCCGCCAAAGCCGACTCTGGATAGGAAATTGGTCTCGGAGAAGTGTGTGGCGATGGCGCAGAGAACGCAGGAGGCGCTGTTTGACGCGAAGGAACTGGACTCGACGATGGAGGACATGACGCTTTGGGTGCACGCGCGCGTGGTGCCGTTGAAGTGGCGGCGCCAAGTGCTAACGCACTTGAAGCCGATCTACCAGCAGATGGCGTTTTGTCGAGACGAGCTTGTGAAAGGGTGGGGGCTCCTCCATCCGCCGTTCTACGAGCCCAATGTCGACTCGTTTGAGCGTCGACTTCGGTTCTTCGAGCAGTCTGTGCAGCTATTGGCAGCGGCAATCGAGGAGTGCAAGACCAAGCTGCTCGAAGCGGAAGCCGTTGCAGCGTGTAGATATATCCAGCTGTGGATGAGACGGCTGCTGGCAAAGGTACGCTGGAGGTATGGTTTAACAGAGCGTGGTAAGGCTGCCTACTGACTATGGCGATACTGACTGACAGCGAGGCTTCTACACCAAGGTGATCAAGCTCACGTATCACCATCGAGGCTTAGTCTCCGGTATGTTCGACTCGATTGTAGGCAACTCCAAGCTGACAGCGCGTCGACCAGCACAGAGCATCACGCTTGAGTATCCGCGCTCCGACAAGAACTGGGACAGCTTCAGCTAGCGATCGGATCTTAAGTCCGTGGTGGCTATCACGGGAAACAACACAAGTACTTTTGACGTCTCGTATGACTTTTCAATACATATTTTTTTATTGAGACTTTCTTCTGATCAACCGCCTAGCTCTGTGGCTGACTACGTTGCACGCGGTGGAATACCACGAACACGATGCGTGACGCAGAGCAAACGCAAACAAATTGGCATCTGGCAAAACCACCGGCACGAGGTGATTGCACGACGAATCCCTGTGCCGACTTGTTCTCGCCGTCGAGCTCGCGTGTCGACTTTCTCGGAAGCTCCGCCCGCTTATCTCTTGACGCTCTGGTTCTCCTCCTTGGCGAAGAGGTCGTCGAACTGGCGCGACTGGTTGATCGGGTTGCGCTTGAGGTTCGCCATGCGGAAGCGGAACTGCCGCCACGACGACCCGCGGTCCTCGCGCGGCTCCAGCGTGTGGTGCAGCTCGGTGAAGCGCTCCTCCTTGTTCACGTACACGTCGGGGTTCATGAAGAGGTAGCGCAGCGACATGCCCGTGGCGGCCACGGCGGCGAAGGAGGCGCAGAAGACGACGGGGAACGTGGCCTTGTCCGTGGTCCAGAGGTTGAGCAGCTTGTAGCCCTGGCGCTTGACGACATGGACCATGGTGGACTGGAGAAGAGGAGGAAGGTGTTCACGCGAGAGGAACTTGGAGAATGAGCGGCTTCGGGTAGGTGGCGCCGGATCCGAAACTCGCGTTTCTGTGTGCGTCTGCTAGGGACAAGGATTCATCTATAACACCAGCCTCTAGCACCTGGACACAGCCACGCACATTCTGGGGATGCTGCTCAACGTGAAATGGTAAATGGAGAGGCTGCGTGCGTATCTCGGGGCGGCTTCAAAGACAAACTTCAACTGCGCGGTGATTGGTGGATTTGAAGCGGCTTTCCCGTCGAAAACCGGTTCGGTACCGCGTGTTTTTGCGCGACGTCGGTTTTGGCCTATCAGAATGCAAGAGAACTGCAGCATACAAGTATTCGCCAATCAGCTACGGACACCACCGGGAAAAGGGAAGGTGGACCACATCAAATTGGGGCAGTAACTTCAATTTGGTTGGACGATCCTGCACTGCAGACTGCAAATTGCAATCTGCAACAGTGCCCTGAAGTTTCCAGAGCGCGAGAGGCTATTGTTTCAAAAGAGCAAAAAAATATAAGTTGAGAGGAAGGTTCGAGGTGCACTTACTCAGCAACACATCGATATGTCTCCTATTGAGCATATACAGTCTCTGCTTCTGTTCCAACGACACTAATACGCTTTCTTCTTCTAGCGCCTTGTTCAGCAATGTTGCCTAGGCTAACGACTTGGCGGCTTACCGTATTTGCTGCGAATTCGGCTTAACGAGCGAGCGAAACGTTTAGAGGGTCGTATTACAGAAGTGAAGCAGGGCATTACTGCGTTGACATCGAGCAAAAGGACCCGGCAGGCTGACCCAACTCAATGGTAGGTATCATCAATGGAGCAACCGAAGTTTCAGTTACACCACTGACAGCAAGGAAACACTTTCACCCCAAGACAGCAGCTTTTTAGGCAATCGCTCGTTTATTGACCGTCACTCGCTTATTGTGTCAACGCCTCGTGTCGTCGCTGCTTCGGGAAATCGTACCACCAAAATCGGTAGCCCAAAATGGGAATTGTGGCGTTTTACATGTACTTCCTTTCCAGCGGATCACTTTCCAGTGTCAGCTTCAACGAGTGGAACAAGCAGTGCCCATATTAACCGATCTATTCAGCACAAAGTTCGCCATGGTAGCAGCACAGGTGAGCTTGCATTGTGAACCATGTTCACGGTGTCCACAAGGGAGCTCTACTTTTAGCACAAGGCAAAAAATATCTCGAGGTTCAACAACGGCAACAAGTAGTACCCATTTCATTTTTGACCCATTCTACGTCCATTTTTTACGACCTGGATTTACCCATTCCTCGTGGGTTTTTCGGGGAGGCACAATCCGGAGCCAACAATACCGGTACTTATTCGATATCTGCGTGTCTTTGCAAAACGAGCACCTTTCCCGACGGTGTCCGCTGCTGCGAGTCAAGTCAAAATTGCACTTGTCTCCAAGAGGATGAGTACTCACAGCACGAGGACTTTCCACCGTCTCCTTTGCA
>JAIKVE010000909.1:0-15087 GCA_024679115.1 Phytophthora pistaciae
ACCAGCAGCGCCGCCTCCGAATCCAACGCCGAGCTGTCCAAGGCCGCCGGCGCCTCCAATTCCGCCCAATTGGCCTTGGCCAAAGCCACCACCAGCACCTCCGACGCCCGCGAGGCCTCCGCCGAATGCGTTGCCGCCCATTGCACCGCCCAAGCCGCCGATCGAGTTGCCCGCACCAAATTGTTCACGGTCACGAGGCAGAGGCCCCATGCCCATCGGGCCACGCGGACCTTGAGCGAGAGCACCGCCGTTGAGCAAGGCGAGCACAGCAATTGCGAGCGTAAGTCGAGTCGTCATGACGATCAAGAGGGAGAGTTCTTGGTTTGTTGTTGTTGTGAGTGGTGGTCGCCGCGGATGTCGGGAGAACACTTGACGCTGAGAGTCGAAATTGGAAAGTGAGAGCTCTGCAGCTGCAGGTCGGCATTAACGCCTTGGGGTAGGAAGCCATCCACCGGTCAAACCAGGAAGACACGTTGATGGGACCTCCGAGTCTCTCACAGCTTCCTATCAACCAAAACATCAAACCAGGAAGACACGTTGATGGGACCTCCGAGTCTCTCACAGCTTCCTATCAACCAAAACGCCGACACGAATCGACCACCCACACCCTCGCTGGAGATGTGGAACAGTGCCTCAAATAGGTTCAAGCAACAGCTGGAGCTGGAGCCTTCGCCACGAAAACATGATATCCGCGCCATGGGCCTTTCGCACCTGTAAGCTCACCACGGCAGCCCGAGGCTGTAAAGCTTCGAGTGAACGGATGAACGAAAAAAAGACAGAAGAGCAGCGCTATCGCGACTAAGCCAAGCACGATTAGAACTACCGCATTGTCAATACGGTCTCTTTTCAAAAAAATAAAATAAAACTCAATGACCATGATGGTCGGACAATCGGGACTCTTCGGACATTTGAGTGGTTGTTTTAGTAGCCTCTAGACTGTCGTGCACGACAATGTGAACCGTTTAGTAGCCGAAAACTTACACTTCGTAGGGGATAACATTCACCTTCCTAACTGCACAATCCACCGCGAAGGTAAAAATCTTCGCGACCACGTGGGTGTCTGGGGCAAGCCGTTGAAGACGTGATAGGCGATCGCTTGTGAGCCTTTTGAGGGCAGGGCCGTGCTCGCTCGATGGAAATACACTCACGAAGGCCAACTTGCACGGCATCTGCACTCGCTCACGACTGCTCAGCACCTGAAGGTGGAACTCCGTCATCCCGGCTTGAAACTCGTCGAGCTTCGATGCGTCCACCGCTAGCGTCAAGTACTGGAGCACTTTATTTTCACTTAGCATGCGTGCCAGGATTCGCAACCCCTCATCGTAAGAGACGCCGCGAGGCTGCAGCCTCAAGTCGCAGTGCCACCAGCGGAGGCTCCTCGCTAGCGTGTCGGAGTCATCTTCCAAAGCCGCGGTGACAACGCGAATATCGTCGAAGTGGCACTCCACGCGGTAAAGTCGCAAGTTGAAAGCCTCGCACGCCTGCACGAATTGCTCAGCGTCGATAACTCGATTGCGCAGCGCAAACTCCTCCAGATTCCGACAAGCATCTAAAATCCCTCTAACGTTCACCACAGCAACGCTACTCCGAGGAAGCCAAAGCCAGAGACTGCGTAGGTGCAACTCAACCAGTTCAAAAAAACGCGTTAGGTGTCGAGAGCGCCAAAACTCTAGAAACTCGATCTCCAACTCCAGATCTGCTTGCACCTCTAAGCTCTCGACGCCGCTGCACAGAACGAGACTGCTGCGTTGAACTTTGCACAAACCGATACCAGGCACCATCGCGTCAGCCCATTCACTTGAATTGTCGCCAGCGGGATGCACAAGCACCACGCCGTTTACCCCGTTCCGCGGTAAAATATCTGCTGAATTCCACGATACGACACGACCAGTTGCCTCTTCGATAACTTGCACGGGCGTATCCTCACGTAGTTGATACTTCCGTTCGTCCTGCTTTAAGCCAGTCGAACCCTCCAGGTTGTTAGAAATGGCCAATAGCTCAAGCTCAGTACTGGAGCTCTTCAAGACCTTCGCCATAGAATCCAGTATGGCGTCGTTTAAGCAAACGTCATACAGCGAAACTTCTCTCACCGACGAGTTTGAGCGAGCTCGATTCGAGAAAAACGCGTACGCCAACCACACCCACGATTTCCCGCTCGGGGTGGACCCATAGCGACTGAAAGTGGCAGTGAATGCTCTACATGAACGCGTTACTGCTAAAGCCGAGCAAAGAGCATTGAATGCCAGCCCACCCTCGTCTGAAAAGTCCACGCAGAGACAACCTACTCCGCGCTGTTTGGTCGCGAGTCCATTGGGGGCAGCATCATTGCACAGTAGTGTCGATATCGTGCGGCAGTCGACTAGGGAACTCCGGCGAGGCACCAGGCAGAGTCTTAGATCTGTAAAACGGGCTTCGCGGCTCATTTCAGTGACCAATTTCATGAAACCAGTACTCGTGCCAGTCAAAGTCCGATCTTTAGTCGGCTTCATGGCATCCACGACGTAGGAAACGTAAAAAGAAGAGTGAGGCCTTCTCGCCAAAGAAGGATGCCCGCACGAAAACGACGAAAACCACCCCCATCGGACTTGGTCTGAGTGTATCGCGTTCTTTACGACATGCCAAACACGTCGAGACGCAGTGCCCGACGCGTTCGAGTACTCTGGCTTGCCCACAATTACGTGAACTGGAATTTCCAGACCCATCAAAGGCCGCGACTCGAAAAAGGTAGCTCGATGGAACGATTCGAGCTTTGCCCAGATCTCCTGAAACGTTTTGCTGGTATTTTGTGCGTTCAGCTGGCAGCACAAAGCTACAAGATCTTCTTTTATCCAAGAGAAATCCTTGCTGGTATCTTTGAACAGCTTCGAGTCACTTGGAGTGTGACAAATACAGACGGGCCTGTCATCATAAACTCGTGGCGCCATCGCCCGTCCTTTAGTTCGCAAACGTCGTTTGTCTTCAGTAGGTAGATCAAGGCGCCGACGTCGATCCAGGCCACGGCAGCAAAGAGAGCAAGTCCTTCACGTAGTATCATGAGCTGCCTCCCACGTTCAGCCGGACTCGATTGATTATCTCTCGGTGGTACAATGTTAAACTCGACGGAAGATCTGCAGTCGGGCCCACATCGCACATGGATCGCTTCGCTCCCCGTGGCCGCAAACAGCGCTTTCATCTCCTGGCACCAGTAGCTCATGAACGCCCATTCTTCCGGCGCCATCGAACGAGAAGTGCGTGAGCAAATGAATCAATGAGGTGACTTCGATGTGATGGAATGGGAAGATGGACAAGAGATGACCATCTTTCAATCGAAAATTATCTCGTCTTTACGATGATTATTTCAGTCAACGAGTAAATACTGCAACTAATACATGTACTAATACTGTAGCTCTGTAGTAACTGGTCGTAGCGTAGGTGTTAACGCGATACCAAATGGATCATTTATTTTTTTCTTACGCGCGGGAATCCGGTCTGCATCGTAAAAGTGACGACATAGTCGTCCTTGTTCAGCTCCCTCAGAATGGAGCTTCTCACGGCTCGCTCCTTAACAGTGCCGCCAGCTAGAAGGGCGCGGTACCTTGCGTGCGTCCACGAAGCGCTCGAGGAGATCAAACTTCTCGCAGGGCTCCCACTTAGCGCGAAGTTGGCCCGGTTGACCTTCCTTCGTGGTGGCGCGAGCTGCGTCGGGCTGGTCCGACATCGTCTATAATAGCGTAGCAAGTGCGTAGCTGCGCTAAAATCTTGAAGTGGACAGCTTGTTAGCTGTGCGGCGCGTAAAGATACAGTACAATTGCCAGGTATTTCCCCTCCGCATAAAAACCCGCGAGATCACGAACACCATTGGTTTTCGAGCCCGAAACCTGTTTTGCCAGCTAAAATCAGGTCCCCACCTGATCTTCAAAACAGCTCTGTAAGCGTCGTTTAGAAGCTCAAACGATGTTTTGCCACAATCGTGTTCTCGCAACTGTTTTCGGCTCGAAACCTCATTATCGCCTACCAAACGCTGTTTTAAGCGCATCGCGAACACGACCCTTAGGTCATTTCGTGTTCGCGATGCGCTTAAAACAGCGTTTGGTTGGAAATATCTAAGTTTACAGTTAATGCAACGAACACGGATTCAGAGATTTGCCGTGTACAGCTGCGAGATTGGCTTACGGTCCTGGAGTATTTACAGTATACTATAATGAGAGCGTCCCGGTAAACGAGTTGCTTTGGGGGCGACACGAAACCCATTCAGTGAAATGGGATACCCCCCCCCCCCCCAACACACACACCGCCGAAGTGGCCACTGCGTCTATAAATGTCATTTGTCGCTAACTTACAAGTGTGGCGATAAACACCTTGACACCTTGTTTTTTTGCTGGAACACGCAGCTTGAAGATAGGTATTTCCGACGAGAGAACTTGATAGACTATACCAACCACCGACTTTCCGCAATTGAAGACCACATATTCTCCCGGTGTGGTCTATTCACGACATGAGCGATGATATGACGTTCCGCAGCTAGATTGAACAGAGCCCCGATATTTACGGCCAAATGAGAGAGATGGCCCACGAGGCATCGACTGCACATTCATCGAAGCCCAGCCCACTCACACGGTCAAGATGGTGAGCATAGTTCAGGGAGAATTCAACGACGCGAAACGCACGACGAGTTAAAGACCCACGTACAGGAAGAGGGTGATGACGGCGAGGAGGAAGACTAGGCGTCGCCGGGTCAATTGATCACTGCTTCGCCAGAAACAAACGATCTGGGTTGGAGCGAAGTTGACCGGACCCCGAAAGTTGATGCTGTTCGCCATTCGCTGCATTTCATACCTAACGAGGACATCATCTGGAAGCACTTGGACCTGAAGCACACCCAGGGGAACAAACGACAATCCAGCCCCAGCCAAAGTGTTTTGCAAGAGGTGCGATGCGCGCTGCCCATGTGATGTTCGGCTGCAACATGGAAAAAAATACTTGGTGGCGAAGTTTTACTTCGGAAAGGCTGCAACTGCGTCGACAAAGTCTTCGAATAAACCGCAGAACGATGTGGAGATGCAGGTCGTAGCCAAACAAGTAGCTATGTACCGACTTTTCGCTGTCGGAGAAGGTCGAACACGTCGTGGACTTTATCTTCACGTGTCGATATGAGCTCAAAGAACCCGACCATGACAGGATTGAGCTCGTCAATGTCCATGCATTGCCCGTAAGAATCTACGAGCTGAACGTGAACACGTAAGCTATGATTCATTTATTGGGATGGGTCTGGTGGCGGCGAGAGCTTTTGGGCGGCTCCTTACCTCGAGAAAAGCCACCAATGTAGCCACGAAAAACGCACATCAACAATGCGAGTTGAAGTGACCATCACTCCTTGGTCACTCATCACATGTCACTCTAGCGGGGTAAATTTGCGCAACCTTGCGTTCAGCCATTTTGCGCACTTCCACTTTAGTGCGTGGCGCGTGTAGCTGGCAGCGCAGCGGGCGGCGTGTGCGTGTCCTCACTCATGATGTTGCGGCGACTTCCTCGGTATGGCGTCGCTCTCCTTCCTCTCCCCCACTTTCCACCCTCCCTCGCTCTACTCACGCGTCTCCCCCATGCTCCGTTCCTGCAGCTTCCAAGGCGCGTCGCTGTCTCTAGTGCGAGCTCGGATCCGACCCAGTTCTCTGCGCTGCGGACGCTCCCAGCTGCTCTTCTCCACTCTGTCCAAGTCTTCAGATGACAAGGAGCAGAATGCGGCCGCTCCGGCTCAGGTATTCCACGTAGAACCTCCCCAGTGACCACATTTCCTAAGCTAACGTAAACAACCACTTTAATGCACATAGCCTCCGGCGGCCAAGGCGGGCGAGGTGAAGCGGCTGCTGTCGTTGTACAAGCCAGAGAAGAAGCCACTCGCCATCTCCATCTCTGCTCTGGGCGTCTCCACCTTCATCACCATGTGCGTGCCCTACGGCATGGGCAAGGTCATCGATGTGGTCACAGCGGGCTCCGCAGCCGCCATGCCGTTGCCGACGGTGGTGACGCTGCTGGGCGGACTCTTCGCTGCTGGTTCTATCGCTAACGTCATCCGCGTGGACACGAGCAACATGATCGGCGAGAGGATCACCAACAGACTGAGACAGGACACGTACGCGTCCATCCTGCGGCAGGAGCTGGGCTTCTTCGATTCGTCGCGCACGGGCGAGCTGCTGAACCGGTTGAGCGCGGACACGACGCTGATCGGCAAGGTGCTGAGTGACAATGTGGCCGGCGGACTGCGCAGCACTGGACAGGCGCTGGGCAGCATTACCATGATCTTCATCACGTGCCCGAAGCTGGCGATGGTCATGCTGTCCGTCGTGCCGCCCATCGCGCTTGGTGCAGTGAGCTATGGTCGATACGTGAAGAAGCTGACGACCAAGGTGCAGACCCAGCTGAGTGAAGCGACCGAAGTGGCCGAGGAGAAACTCGGCAACATCCGAGTTGTGCGCTGGTTCGCAAAGGAGCCGCATGAGGTGGAAGCTCACCGTGGTAAGGTGGATGAAGTGCTGGCTTTGGCTCGAAAGCGCTCGCTTGCTAGCGCCACATTCTTTGGTGGCGTGGATTTTGGTGTCAAGATGAGTATGCTTGGCGTTCTTGGATACGGAGGCCAGATGGTCGTGGATGGAGTGCTCACCAGCGGCGACCTGACTTCGTTCTTGCTGTACACGCTGTATGTTGGATTCTCGTTCGCTGGCCTTTCTTCATTTTATGCCGAGTTGATGAAGGGCATCGGAGCGTCCTCGCGTGTCTTCGAACTGCTTCAACGCAAACCGAAGATCCGAGCACCAGAGGGAGGCTGGGCACCACTGCCGACGCCGTTCACGGGCCACATTCGGTTCCAGGACGTTGCGTTTGCATACCCTACGCGTCCCGACTCGCAGATTTTCCGTGACCTGAACTTGGAGGTGCTACCCAACGAGACTCTGGCGCTTGTGGGCCCGAGTGGCTGCGGTAAGTCTTCGGTCACATCTCTTCTTGCACGTTTCTATGAGTTGGACCAAGCTGGCTGCAACGGAAAAATTACTTTGGACGGAGCAGACATCTCCACTCTCAACCCGGCGGAGCTGCGTGGTCTCATGGGTGCAGTTCCTCAGGAGCCGCCACTTTTTGCGTGCTCAATCAGGGATAACATCGCCTACGGCTGCTCTGAGGGCCAGGAAGCGACACTGGAGGATGTTATCCGCGCAGCGAAGACTGCGAATGCTCACGATTTCATCATGTCTTTCCCTGACGGATACGACACGATTGTTGGTGAGCGTGGCCAAGCTCTTTCGGGTGGCCAGAAGCAGCGCGTAGCCATTGCACGTGCGCTGGTGAAGCGCCCCAAGATCCTCATCCTTGATGAGGCTACGTCGGCACTGGACCCAGAGAGCGAGAGACTTGTGCAAGATGCCGTGGACCGCGCTAAGCAGGGCCGTACGGTTATTCTGGTGGCACACAGACTATCGACTATCAAGAGCGCTGACCGCATAGCTGTCATTTCGGATGGCCGTGTCGTGGAGCAGGGAACTTTCAACGAGCTTGCCGCTCGTGAGGACAGTACTTTTAAGCAGGTTGTCCTGAACGGTCAGAACTAACTACGATTCACTTCCATCGGCTTGAGTTCGTTCGCAAGCAGTGTGGGCGGGTGAGCGTTGTTGATACATAGAAAACAAATCATGCGTAACAGATGTGCGTGGGTGACGGTGTATTCATGCGGAGTCTGGTGGTCTATTCATTGAACGCTGGTTTGCTGGATGAAGACAAAGAGGTGAGTTTGCAGCTACGAATGGAGGAACTTGGGAGCGACTTACACTGATTTCAAGTATTCTTTGGTGAAAAAGTCCAGCGGCAGGGATCCACTTCGAACTGCTGACACTGCAGCGGCTCCGCTCCCCACAGGTGTCGTCGCTCGGTTTCCTTCGTCGATTACCTCGCTCTGCCCAGACTCGGATTCTCCTTCTGGACTCGACCTCTTGCCGCTACTAGTGTCTTCGAAACTCGCAAATGAGCTTGATGTATCGGGAAGACTCGCTGAGGCCTGCAGTACCGGCAGCGGGTTTTCTTCTCTTTGTGCTCCACGTCCGGATGGCTGCGAGCTCCAGCTCATTTCCAGCCCATCCATGTTGACTGCTGAAGGTTTCTCGGACGGGAACAGGTGATTGTACAGGAAGGTGAGCACCTCGTCGTGAGCTAACAAGCGTTCGATTAGTCGTACGCGGTCGTTTGGTGTGAAATCGTCCAGCTCAACGTCGAATCTTGGTTGGCGAGCTTTGTCCCCGGGTGCTGGCAAGCGTGCACCCCGCTGTGCTGCCCCCTTCCGGTCAACTAGGGAGTTTGGTCCGCAATCACGTCTTCGACCCACTTCGTCTTTCACCGAGTCAACACATTGCAGGAAAAACCGCTCAAGAAGCGACTGTCCGGTACCCCCATCTCGCCTTAGCAATCGCTGCTGCCTTTTGATCGTTGTGAGCTCGTTTGATTTGTGCTGCAGCTCCCGTTTTAAGGTTCGAATTTGCTTCTTGAGCTTTTCCTCTCGCTCTTCTGCCAGCATCGCCGCCTGCCCCGTTGAAGCTACGTCCAAATTCAAATGCGGTAAGCCATGAGCTCCTACTGCTGGTGCTGCTGCGGCTATCGGATCTTGCGAGCTTCGATGCTTTTGCATTTTGGAGCCCGACCTACTCTGTGTGTCGAAAGGAGGGAAGACTCCACCTGAATCTGATCCAGAATTATTGCCAGGCACAGCGAGGCGAACATCAAGTTCGGCACGAAGCAGTTTGTTCTGCTTTTTGCAGGCTTTCAGTTGCTTCTCCAGCCAGTTCCGGTCCTCTTCGATCGCCTCCAAGTTCTCCTTCATGTATTTGAGGTCTTTCGTCATTGTCGTTGTGAAGGCATCCAGTCGCAGCGCTTCCTTCCGGTACCAGTCGCGCTCGTCTTCGATCTTCTTGATCTTCTCGGACTTGTTCTCCACCGTCTCGTTACGATGAATTTTCTCGCGCATTTCGTGCAGCTCCTTCTGGACGTTGTACATATGTGCTCGATACGCAGCCAAGAAATCCCGCTCCTGTCGTGCCAGCACTGCGCTGATTTTCTCGGATAAAGAGCCAACAACATCGTGAAGTTGTGCATGCTTCTCACGAACCAATGCCATGCTGCGGTCACGAAGTACAAGAACGTTAAACGTGAGACGAGGACAAGTGACAAATGGTAAAAGTGGGAGGCGTACGCTGGCGCTTCCTCAATGACGATTGCGTTGGAGTTCTGCGCATTCCGGTTGCCCGCAGCGGACTCCGAGATCCGCTTGACCGACGTCAAGAAGGTCTCCTTGGAGAACACCTCCACATCTTCTTGGTTCATTGGACTCAAATCACGCAGTACAGTCCAAGTTCTGGTGCTGGTGAATGCGGCAGCGAGACGGCTACTTACGAAGTCTTGTCTTGGGATAAATACAACCGCGGTGTCATCAGAACCCACGGAAATAGCGAGCACTTTCGATCAAGAAACGGCCCAACGCTACCATGAAAGCGCTCACGTATGGGGACTGACAACCGGCATTGCCACGATGCCAATGCCACAATAGCGCGAGGGTGCAATGCAATAGTGATATAATTCCCAGTATGCGAAGGCAATCGGCATGGTAATCTACGTGATGCTTGGTGAAGGGATAGCAAGAGATGAATCGTCCGAGAAACCGTCAGCAGAACGACGCTTGAGCAGAATTCAACACCACAGCCTCAACCAACTCGGAACGCCAGCTCGACGCGATGTTTCAGTCACGAGCTTCTTTGGCTCCTTCGATCTCCTCATTCCCACCGGCTAACATCTTCTACGACTCGGACAGCGACGATAGCGACAGCGACGTGGAGGAGCTGTTCAGCGCCGAAGACTTTGTCACGGTGTCCGAAGACCTTCTGCTCGTGAAGCTTCGGTGCTTCCACCCGAAACTGGACGTGACAGGGCTTTCCGCTGCCTTCCAGCGAGAATTCGGCGTCACGAGAGACTCGCAAGAGTTGGAGGCGAGGCTCCAGAAGCTGCAGGCGCCCGAGTTCCGAGCTTTGTTCGTCTTGTACCTGAAAGCTGTTAGTATCGCCAAGGAGGCCCAGTACACAACCAACGCGGGATCAGAGATTCTACCAGAGTACCAGCCGCTCCTCGAGAGCACGAGGACGTCGTGCGAGACCCAACTTTTCCAGATGATGTACGACCTCGACAAGTTCCAGCAAGAGGCATCCGAGATGCTGTCGGTGGAAGTGTCGGGTCGGAACTTCCCCAAGTATTCGCGCTCGGTCTCGAGAGTGGAGCTCCGTCGTTGCTGCAAGGTGATCGATGACTTGTTCCGCCGCCAGGTGGAAGGCGAAACAACGGCGTCGCATCAGGCTTTCACGTTGTACGCGGCGCAGACGCTCAACGAGAAGTTGATCATCACGGACACGGCACCTCGCTACGACTCGATCACGGTCTTCAACCACTTCGAGCAGCCGATCTTTGATCGTCTGATCCTGTTCGCGAAAGACCCGCAACTTGTTGAGCGATTGGCTCTTCAGAGACAGCAGCAAGTGGAGGCGAGCCGCATCAAGCAGCAGTTCTCGCAGCAGCTTCGGTCGATCTTCGAGACGCTCCGCCTCAAGCAAGCGGAGAGGCTCGAGCAGATGCAGGTACAGGAGCTCGAGACCATCCAAAATCAACTGGAGAAGACGCTGGAGGCAGATCTTCAGCACATTCGTCAGATGCATGCAGCATTGCTGAACCACGAACGCGCGAAGATCAACGCTAAATACGAGGAGCAGAAGACTGTGCTGAGCGAGAAGGTGAAGACGATGCAGCGAGAAGTGATGGCACTCCAAAAAAAGTGTGACAGCAGTGGCTGGCACGGACTTGAGCGCCTCATCATGAACACATCCCTGCAGGTGGAGCGGATCTTCGGCACGAGTGAGTATCTCCTGCGCCTGCTCATTCTCGCGGAAGACTTGAATGCAGATCCGTTGAGACGTGCACTGGTGCGCTACATCAGTGAAGAGAACAAGCTACCGCAGTTCGTACTACGCCGCGAATTGACCAGCAAAATGGTAGCGGAGACGACAATACTCGCGATGCTCAAGGAGGCAACGACCAAGGACCTTCGAGAGGTTGCCAGCTACGGAGCGAGTTTGCTCCACCAGGATCTGGTGATGCGCGAGCTCCACACTCGGAGAATCGAATTCGGGCGGTTCCTAGCTGGGCTCACGAACGATCGACTTCGAGCTGCAAGGCGGTACGCTGTGGCCAAGAAACTCACCAGTAAGGCTTCCACCAACCACGAGACTGCGTACACACCCGACAACCAAATGGACCAGGCCGTCAACGATGATTCTCAGACCGTGATCCTCGACTCTGAGTTTGATCGTTTTGCGTCGGCTCTAGAAGATTTTCAAGATATTCTATCGCAGGAGTTTACTCGGCGCCGAGAATTCGCGTGCGTGAAGATGGACAGTACCGATATTGAGCAGTACGTGAGCTTCGCGGTGGAAGACTGCGTGTTGCAACTGGAAGCTTCGCAGCGATACTGCACTGTGCATGCAACCAAGGAGCGACGTCAAGGAGAATCAGGCAAGTGGATGTTCGAAGTGACCGTTGATGTCTTTGGTGGAGACGGTGAAAGTCTTCTGATCGGGTGGGAGGTACCTCGTAGCCCGAACGCGACAGCTGCAGAGCCCAACACGATCTCACTGTCCTCTTCTCCAAGTAGTAAAGCGTGCAATCAACTCGACACTGGGTCTGTGGTGCCGGGAATTTCGCCCAGCGATGATGGACGCAGCTACGGTGTAACTTGGCAGGCTGACGGTGGCCTCGATATGGGTATCCTGCATGCAAATGGGGTTTCGAAGTCCGGGGTGCCAAGTTTTCGAGCTGGAGACGTTATCGGCTGTACCATTGACCAGGACTTGGCTGTTCCTCAGCTACGGTTCTACCTCAACGGGGATCTGACGCTACCGCTGCGCCGCACAACTGCTGTAGGGGGTGGAGTGCTGTCGGCAGCGGATTCTTCGGCAGCATCTGATGTTTCAACCAGCTTCGGCATTGCAGTCAAGAATCCAGCCTACCGATTGGTTCCTGTGGTATCCATGTACTCGTCCAGCAAGAAACCACAAACACGAGTAAGCTTTAACTTCCGAGGCGATTTCCGGTATCCAATTCCAGGATTCGACCCATTCGGGGCCCCACTATGAGACGTCACGAGCACTCATCGACACCATTTCGGAAGCACAAATCCTCCTCGTGCACTGTCGGGAAGCGCTGGGACGCTTCAAGTTGAAGTAGACTTTCGTGTTCAAGCAAATCCCACGATTGAGCCCCCCCCCCCCCCTTTTAGCCCGCATCTTTGATATACATCTATCGCTTACCGAAGGGCGTGACAATGTCACCACTATCGACTACATGTACCTGAGTTATGGGCGTCGGCTCAAGCGCGGCCTCAACCATTTCAGCTGCTGCGATGCCAATTCGCGGCGCAGCAATGTAGGGGTATGCGGTATACGTATGGCACTGCTCACGAACTTTCACATTGCATTTTCTTTATTACTCAAAACTACCATCTAAAGGCTTCACCCCGTAAAAAAATAGTAGTACACTGTATCACTGCGATCGAGTCACACTGTATGCAGTACAGTGTACATGTGTAAGAGGAAGTCTTGTGGACAAAACATGTAGCACCGCGTTGCGGTCCGCACCGGCGAAGTTCAAGCCAAAGTACAAGTGCAAGTGCAAGCTTCCACACAACAATGATTGCCATCCGATGCTATATCAAGATCCCCCCTGCCCCGCGATTAAATTAATAGATTAATCATTAAAACCTGTACATGCATCAACACCTGCACGTTTGCATTTGATATCCGCTGCGCTGCGCGAAGTCCTCTTCAAGGATCTCGATATCGCCCCGCGTGTTGTTCCTGCGGAGTCCCACACCACGATCAAAATTGGAACTCACCGACGCTGGGCGATTGACTTGACATGCCAAGCTTTAACGGAAGTAAGAACTGCAACTCAACAGAGCCCGAGCCTAGCGCCCTAGGCTCGAGCTCTGTTGAGTTGCAGTTTGATTTCCAGCCCTCGCACTCCTCGATTTGCTTCCTCTGAGGCACAACACTCAACCTCCTGATCAAAGTTGGTGAGCTCGGGGACCATGAAGGACATTGAAGCCGCCACTCCGGGCTACGAACTCCACGCCTCGCCCAAGCCAGGCTTCATCCAATGCGACGAGACGCCACTCGCACACCCGTCGATCTGGCTGCTGCTCGCCGTGTCGATGCCTCGTATGGCGATCAACATGGCCTGGTCGGCGCAGTGGGCCGCTCTGGGCCCGTACCTGTCGACCATGCTGCCCAACTCCGCCGTACAAGCGACGCAGTTCATCGGCCCCATTGTCGGCGTCATTGTCGGCCCCAGTGTCGGCGTCTTCAGTGACCGCACCACCTCCCGCTTTGGTCGTCGCCGTCCATACCTGGTCATTGCCGGTCTCCTCAGCGTTATTTGCTGGATTGCCATGGGCTACACGCGCGAAATCGGCGAAGCTCTCGGCGACTCCGGCACCGACAACCGCACGTGGACGTCCGTGTTCACCATCGTCTTCTACGCTTGGATGGACATCACCGTCAACATCATTCAGACGCCGGCCATGCTTCTTGTCGCCGACTTTGCCGGTGACCGGCAGACGACCGGTGCCGCACTTGGTCAGGCTTGGTCGACGTTGGGATCGATTGTTGTGGCCGCCTACATCCGAACCTTTGGCGCTGCCTACCTCACCATGCACTGGTTCATGGGCACGCTATCTGTCGTTATGGTTGTGTGCGTTGCAGTCGCAGCCATGTTCGCGCACGAGACGCCTCTGGACGCCAGCAAGGTGACCCAATCCTCTGCTTGGACCCAGGTCAAGGGCGCGTTCTACTCGGTTTGGCTCGGTATCAAGACCCTCCCTCTGGTGCTCGTGGTGTACGCTATCGGCTTCTTCTTCGTAAAGTACGGCTACACGGCCTACAACGGCAACAAGGGTCAGTTCTTCGGCCTTGAAGTGTACGGCGGAACGTCGGAGAACGCCGACAGCTGCGACCCCTGCACGGACGAGCAGAACGCCTACAATGAAGGTGTCAGCCTTGCCGGTGGCGACGCCGACCTGGCCTACAACATTGTCGGCTACGTGTACTCGTGGTGCCTGCCCTTCCTGGTGAGCAAGATCGGCCTCAAGTGGGTGCTCACGCTGTCCACCGTGCCTCAAATGTTCCTGCTCGTCATGGCCTGGGTCAGTAACAAGGGCTTCGACGTCTTCGTCGTCGCTATCTGCGGCGTAACCTCCGCCGTGTGGTTCTCGTGCATCGTGCCGGTCATCATCCACGTCATGGGCAACGACGTCGAGATCGGCATGTACGTGGGGGCCTTGAACTCGGCCAACTGCTTCGGCCAGCTGCTCAACTTTGCTGTCGGCACGGCTATTGTGGACACCTCGCTGGGCTACAAGCTGCCGGTGTTCCTGGGCGGCATCATGAGCACGTTGGGCTTCCTCACGGCCGCGATCTTCATGAAAATCAAGATGTACAGCTTGTAAGATGTCGGTGTCGGCAACCGTGTGTGCACGTCTTTCGTTTGTAGGGTTAATTCAGCAGTCTTAGCTTTTGTTACCGGTACGTAAAAGTGCGTGACGCTTCGAGTATACCACCAGGATATTATCTTTTGTAACGTACTCGCCCTATTAGAGTCCGGACTTTATTTTATAGTGCGGGGCTAGAAGCTCGAAATTCTCAGATATGGTATCAGTTCCAAAACTTTAATCTTGGAGATTGTACGAGTTAACCGTTAAGTACCGGTATTTCTCGGTACGGTCTTATATTCGGGCGAGTACATTAGATATTTCCGGGGTTAGATCGACCCGTACCACTGGTGGTAGCGACGTCGTTCATTTTTCTCTCGCATCTTCCTTAAAATCTGCTGACGCTGCCACCACAGAAACTCCAACGCTTCAGCTGAAAGTCCGTCTTCTCTCTGCATCATGATGTCAAGATCCAGGCGACGCTCCATTAAGGGGCAGGTCGAAGTACGAAAGTGATAAATTTAAACAGCAAAAAAAGAGCAAAGCCG
>JAIKVE010000910.1:0-15087 GCA_024679115.1 Phytophthora pistaciae
CCTCGCTTACCTACGCGAGCTGGAAGGCTGGACCAGAAGGAGCAGATGCCACAGTGCCAAGGTCAGTGGCAGCCGTCATGGAAGCGAATGCATGAGCTGATAACGCAAACAATAGCTTTAGAGGTCCAGCTACGTGCGAATGGCTACTCCTCCGAAGTAACCAAGCTTGAGAAGGAAAAGAAACATGGAGAGGCCCAACTTCGGTACCTGGCAACGAAGCTTGAAGATGCTGAACAGAAGTTTAAGAAATGGGAGCAGATGATCGATGATTTGGAGCGGCGTATTGATCTTCTAATGATCCAGAAGGAAATCTACATCCGTTCTGGTGTCACTGAGGCGAAGATTCGCGATTTTGGGCAGCAGATCAGACGTATTAAGGATGGTAAGGACTCCGTTTGTTTGGTTAGGTGGCGCTTGTATTCTAACGCATCGTTGATGTTAGGAAACATTGACAAGATGATCGACGTCCAGACGCTGATTACAAACGAGGTAGCGGAATTGGAAGGTGTGGATTCCAGTTTTGGACCCAACTTCATGGAGGTGATGACTAAGTTTTGGAAGAAACGATGCAAGCTAGTTCACGACAAAACCGGGACCAAGATCGGAAGGATGAACGACAAGGTGTACACTTGCTGGATGGACGATATTGATGCCAAGCTGACGTTCCTCGAAACAAAATGCTGCTCTACGTAAAAGGGTTTCTAAAAGTTGTCAATTCAAACATGTTTTGCAAACTCGTAAAAAAACGTTTAGCTCACTATATCTGCATACAGAGCCCTGGATTCTCGGATCATGAGCATTTGTTGCAGTAAATCGAAGATACTGTTTACCAACTCTACCAACCCAACACCGATTTGTATAGTTAAACGAAGTAATTTTAGCAACTAAGCTAGCAACCAAGACGATGGGGAATAAACATCTGCGCTATAACGAGGCGAATTGTTTAACTTCATAAAATCATTGCGAGCTGGTAAGAAGGGTTTAGCTTACTATATCTGCATATACAGCCTTGACTTCTTGGATCAGGAGAATGTGGCAGTGACCCAAAATTACTGTTCACCTGCTCTACCAACGAAGCATTGATTGGTATCCTCAACAACGAAAAGAGCAAGGCGCCGTCCGTGGTAACGAAATCGTCACACTTATTCGTTAAGTACGATTACCCCACTAAGTACGATTAGCTGCCGAGCGAAGCGAAGGCGGCACCCCGCATACATTATAGCGGGCCGCACGGCCCACCCAACTACCAAGTTACTAATAACTCTGCGAGTAGTGTAGCGAGCCGACGAGGCGAGCGCAACGGGTGCAATAAGATCACCCCCGCTGGCTCAATATTTGTTGTAGCTACGAAATTAATTAGTGTAGCACGCAGTAGCAGCAATAGCAGGGCCCACCCAACCATAAAATAGCTAATAGAGCTGCGCGTAGTGCGTTGTCGTCGCGATAGCTGGGCCTGCCCCACTACTTTCTATAATAACAAAATGCAGCGAGATTGGCTCAATAGACATGCTGCAATATTGATAAGGCTCACCGCGTAGTTAGCGATAGCAACACGTAGTAAACAATAGCAGTATGTAGTAAGCGATAAAGATGGAGAGTAAGCGATAGCAGTGCAGCGAAAGGTACACTTGCTTAAACGTGTTTCGAATATCTTTAAGGTACAATATGTAGCGCGGTAGGATAATGCGTTCGTTACTGGGGGTAGTAAATATTCACTGAGCGGGAGCTTTTTATTATAGTTTACGCCGAAATTCCTTCTCTAACCATGTTATTGGACGGGCATCCATGCATGAAACGGAATTAGCATAGGGCAAACGTGAACTTTATAGCTACGAGTGCGAATTCTCTACATTTTACCTACTGTAATGCAGGTGGTACGCTAAAATGCTAATGTTCGCCGCGTAGTAGAATAACAAACTGATAGCTACGTCTAAAATATGGAGTTTTGAAGCAGACCACGTACTTAAGTAGTAATTAGCGCAGCGTGCAGCTACATTTGACGGAAGATACAAAATGCTGAAACGATGTAGCACGATGTACACTCGGTATTTTTACTAAGGACACAAACACTTAAGATAATGCTGAGTACAGGAATAACGAAGCCCATACTTTGATTGTTATCTGCGCTTATAGCTGATTACAGGCTGTATTTTCTAAATGACATAGCCTACGAACCAAATAACAGCAAATAACAGAAACTATGGTAGTGCGATAACACATACACATACTAAATTGACCACAGTGTCGATAGCAATATCTACCCCACCACAACAAGCCGCTCATGTCAACGCTTATTTCAACTTCATTTACAACGGCGGCTTTGTAGCCGTATTAACTACTTAAAAGTAATTGTACGTAGGTGGACCCGGTTTACAACAGAGTACCGTACAAACACAGAATGTTTCACCTTGCAACATGCAATTACGTATAGGTACTCTAGGTACTCTGACATAGTAGGTCTAATGGTGGACCATTTACGAAACTGATACTTAAGTACCAGACACGTCACTCTACTGATAGTACTTTCAACCTAAAAACATTTTTTTACCGGCACACAATCGAAATTAAAACATTGGAACTGGATAAAAGCCCACCGAAGCGAAGCGGAGGTGGGCGGCCCTAACTACTACGACTAACCACAAAACCTCCCGCCGCGTAGCGGCTAGTAGTATAACGAAACGGAGCAATTTTAGCAACAAGATAGCAATCAGGCGCCGATATGCATTGATTTAACAACGGGGATACCGGCTAAGCTTACATCGGTTTCCGCATTTCAAAGGTGCACCCTAAATATCTGAATCCACGGGGAACATCGTAACCCCACTTGCATTGATGATGCAAGAGCCATCGACGAAATCGGGATAACGGTGCCGAAGGTCTTGCTCTTCAAATGGAGACCAAGAGCGGCGATTAAGTTGAACCGCGTGGTCTTCATCACGACACAAGAATTCCACCACGCATATTTCACCGTCCATGTTGTTTTCCGCGAAGAAATCCCGCGCAGCAGCAACGAATGGTTGCCATTCAGCTTCAGTGATGTTCATCTCATCCACCACAACAGCGAATGCAGCTTGCAGCGACGACCTGAAGTCTTCAAATACCATGTCCTGGGCCTGAAGGGCGAACCCCCAAGGGTTCGCACGTAGGTTGCTGGACACCAGTAGGTACAAGGTGCTGCTGCAGAAGCGAACGCGCCGTGGCGAATCTTCTTCAGCATCCTCGTAGTCGATGGCTCGCCGAAGTTCCGCAATCAAGCGTTCGCGAAACGTAGTCTTTCCCCTACCAGGGAGACCTCGCAAGAGGACCACTAGCTTGTCGTCAGGCCAATATCTATTGCATAGGATGTTTGTGATCTGCTCAACTCGCTTGTGTCCGCGTATCCACCCAGCGCACCATTGTTTCACGCCACTTGGCTGCGATGCTTGAACGATGGATTGTCCAACGGGCGATTCATCATCAATCTGTTTTGGCAGGGAAAACGGGGAAGAGTACCTTACGTCACAGAAGTCGTAACTGAATATGGGTTTTACTGTCCTGAATCCTTTCATTTCTACCAACTTTGCTAAACCAGCCTAACGGTGAAAATGAAGGGAAAACGCCGTGCGTCTCGGGCGGATGCGAGTAACAAACGGGAGCGAAGTATGCTAAGCAAGGATACCAAGTCCACGGGTGGCGGCGAGCGTAACAGCAAGAGAAGGGAAAAGACGGAGGAACAGGAGGAGCCGGTCTTTGGCCCGAAGACGGACATCCAAGAGCTGCCGAGAGAGCTCGTCCCCATAGCGGTCGCAGCATTCCAGAACAAGTGGATCGCCGCAAGCATTGCCAAGGGAAAGAAAGAGTGCCGCACGCTCAGTGAGCCGTTCAAGCTGTCTAACTCCCAAGCTCGCACTTTGGCATTAAGATATCAAGCAGCTCGGAACGATAACAGACGAGTTGACTACAGCAAGATTGCGGGGAAACTCAATTTCGAAACCTTCGCTGGGTATGCGACGGAGCTTGCTAAGCATGAGCCGTGGTTGTTACAAGAAATACACCTCGCCTACGACGAGCAGCTGCAGTTACAACAAGGAGAAACGAGTCCGAGCCGGTTGGAAGCAGCGCGTGAGCAGAATGAAGCGGAGCTGGACGCCAGGGCAGATGAAGACCGTGAAGTGAAGCAAGCCGCACAACAGTTGGCAGCGGCCAAGTATCTCGTGCCAGAAAACGCTAGTCGAGAGGAAAGCATTATGCTAACGCCGGAGCAATCAGGCGTTGGTATTCCTGGCAATGTCGAGCTAGTCCAAAGAAACGCCAAGCTGCAACAAGAACTCGACCGCTTCCAGAGCAAGGTTGATTCAATGCATGCGAAGCAGCAAACAACGGTTCGGGACCTAGCGGATGAACGAGCGATTTCTAGTGGTGCACGGCACAAGTTGACGACTGTTGAGGCCAAACTGGGCACCATGGTGAAGCAGGATATCGCGAAGTAAAAATTATGGATGACATGCTAGAAGCCCACCATGCACAGGCGGCAGCTACGAAACAAAAACTCAAGGATAGAAAGGCTGACCTAGACAACGAAGCGGTGGTGCAAGCAGAAAAGGCAAAGACTCTCAACACGCAAGCTGAAAAGCTTTCAGCTAAGGAACGTCAGTTGATGGAGCTGGAGAGGGAGCTGGAGCTCAAGGCTGAAGATTTGCAAGGGCAAGAGAAGAAGTTGAAATTGCGGATGGACGAAATGGAAGCCCGTGAGAAGAAGCTGTCGTTGCAGGAGAAAGAGACAGATCGGCAAGTGCGCTCAATGAAGCGTGTTCAAAGCAATTAGTGGAACGTCAGAGCGAAATGCACGAGATAAGTGAGAGTCTGGATATGGAAGCCGAGCAGAAGAAGAAATACGAATGGAGTCAAGAACTGTTTAAGCAGAAGCTGGAACTGCAGCGCCAACTGCTACGCCAAACCCGAGCGCTAGAAGCACAGCTCAAAGCGAATGAAGGGTGGGTACTCTTCCACCATGGCCAAAGTGCAGGCTCAATTCAAGCAGTCTGAACAGGAAAAGCAAACGGCAATACATGAACTTCAAAGGATGGAGATAAAATTGGAAGACACGGAAGAGAAGTTGAGAGAGTCGCGCCGGGAATTCAGCTCCTTGAAGGGCGTCAACGCTCTCTTACAGCTAAAGGTAGCTACGTTCGTCAGATCCAGTGTCACAGAAGGCAGAATCCGATGTTTTACCGAGCGGAATGCCAGAATTCGGGATGGTAAGTGAGGCGGGTGAACGCCTTTTCCGCCCAGGTGTATAGTGTGCGAATGTTCCGGGAGAACAAAGTCCCTTAGAACTTCTCAGGCGGATGCACCAGAAGATGGCCGCCCGAGATGGCGTGTGTTCCTTGTGACAATCCCTTTCGGGCCGTTTGTGTTCGAATCAAGGAGCTCGGCCGACGTTGGCGAGTTGCTGTACACCGTTGGGTTTCCGAGCGGGGTGCGATACGTACTTCCAAACGTAGCCCCTATGACTCCGGACAATAACCACAAATACAGAGTTATACACAAATACAAATATCCGTCACTTATTCTTTTGGACCCTCGGACGGTGGGTCACTACTCCAGTCAACTAACGAGCCGTATCCAGGATACTGGTCAACCCTGGGCGGCTTCAAACGCGCACCACTTTCAGATGTACTGAAAGAAAATAACCAATATCAATACCCTACCACACAGTAGGCTTTCGGCCAAGTCCCCGGCGGCGCTACTCACTCCGCCTGGGATGTAATCGATAATACGACATGCAGGACCTCGCTCGGGACAAGAAAACAGCTGCAACTAGGAAATGAAATAGGCGGATCACCCTGAGACGCCTTTACGCCTCAGTCACCTTACCTAACTTGGGCGTACTTACTTCTGGGAGAGATCCAACCACGGTTGTACCTAGCCGCGGTGCCCGGTCGTCCTGCGCTTCTTGGCAGCTTCTTGGCAGCTTGCGGGTTTCAGGGGAAAACGAACTCTTTATTTGGGGCTTATTTGTCCTGTCTTTTCTTAAAGGGAGAGTCACATTATCCCAACGCTTAGATTCGACGTTATCGCCACGATGGCCCAGGGTACGCGACGTCCTAGCTCTTCGTGGCGGTCGGCGCCGCCTCTGGACTTGCTTCCTTGATGCGCTCCCGGGCGTGACCCCGAGAGTCTACGCTCCCGCCGGGCGTGACTCCGGCTGCATCCGCTCGAAGTCGCTTGTCACATCACGTTCCGGCCAAGTCTCCTGACTTCCTCCTCCGGGGTGCGCTTCCGCAGGCAGCTCCAACTCGACTTGGCTCCGGCAGGGGAAAACGAACTCTGTTTATCTTTTATCTCTGCGGCTATGTTCCTGCAACTTAGACATGCACTCTGCTTTTCACTTGATTTCACTATACCTTGGTTGACGTCGACATCCCGGCCGAGCCAAAGTCCAGTGTAGAGTCGTGGGTACAAATCACCTCCTTCAACGTTCCATGGAATTTTGCCCATCCTCGGTCGGTCTGCCTGGTCGGTCGGAAACATCTTGACTTGAGTATACCTTGATCGTATCTTCGTATCTCCCAGACTTACACCCGGCCAGAGTCGCAATTTGAATTAGCGACTCGGCCAGGGTCGCTGTTCGATGTGCGTCCTGGGCGTGTCTTCGCCGGGTCCCAGATCCTTGTGCTTGTCCCTCAATCCGTGTCGTAGTGTCGCACCATTTTCAGCCCATCATCTTGCGCTCAGACGGAAATCCAATTTTCCATCGTGTCATAAGGCAACCTTCACCGTGTGGATGCTGTTACTATGATTTAACGGTTTTGTTGTTGATAGCGAGCCTGGAAAAGATGAGGGAGAAGCGGGAATTCATTCTGTCTACAATGAAGAAAGTATATGACCCGAACACCGTCGCGGAAGCCACGCTAAGGGGGCTGTTGACACGTTTTTGGGACTAACGAAACATTCTATTTCATGACAGAACCGGCAGAAGGATCGATACCATGGATCACAGAGGATATCTGGATACGCTACGTCGTATTGGATGTATGTTGTTGGAGTTGGAAGCTGGTGTAGAGCTTTAAGTTCTCTGTTAATATTCAATGTACATCGTGGTTGCTATATCGATTGGTAAAGACACTGTGTTTCAGTATGGAGAAAATGCTATTGATTCGTGAAAGTGTCGTTCGTGCACTGATACGTTTTGTTGGGGCGTTCTTAACGACCTTGCTCTGTGTCTAGACCTTGCTTCCATACTTCACCAGATAATAGTCACTGCATGTGATTTGCCTGTTGATAAGTGTTTGCCGAGCTTGACCTAAGATGGATGGATAACCACGAGTAAACGCATCCAGGGCAGTATGTATTTCTTCTCAACCCCTTAATTATTTTCTTAGTGCTGGGAGCACGACTGTGAGCACGAATGTGGCCTACCATAGCGGCCTTTCCGAGGGTCGCTCGTTGAAAAACTCATCCAGGTCAATGCGGTGGCCGTTGCGCCGGTCCAGATAGTTCATGCGCCAAATAGCACCCGACTCCTGCAAGACGCGCCCCGGAATATTGTGACCATTGCGCGCAGCACGGTCGCCCAGCAACCCCACGTGAGTAGGGCCCAACGGGCAATCGAAGGATACAACTATGCGCTGGACTTCGTTTGTAGGAAGGTTCCAGTACCGGTCGAAGTCCCCCCGGCGAATGTTGGTATTGTCCACAATCACAATATCCACTCCAAACGCTAGCCGCAGGTTTAGCTGCGTCCGGCACTCGTCGTAGCAGCTCTGGTGAGCTTCTCCAAGCAGAGCGGCGTCGAACTGATAACTCCCATTGCGCTGGAAGTAATGGTCCGCCGAACAAATTACGGACCACATGTTGTAGCGAACGGCTTCGTAGGTGATTGCTTCAGCCAGAGTAGGCTTTCCACTGCCGGGCAACCCGCGCATGATCACGAAGAGTCGAGGAGGTAGCTCTTCGTGGAGCATCTTATCCTCCACTAGCTCTTGGTAGTTCCGCACAATCTCGCCAGCGTGCGCTTGCATTGTCCATTCGAAGTCTTGCACGCTCATTCTCAGGGCGACGCGTGTTCGGTTTGTCTTGAGTGGCACTAGAGCACAAATGCGCCGTTGATTCGCGTCAAACATATCTTAATGCTCGCATATAGATGCTAGTATGTAACATAGCTTCCCGAGTATTTGTGACGGTTACCATCGGGATCGTTTATCCGGACCAGATCTATTTTATCAATCCAGATAGCAACTACAGAGAACATGCCGTTGCTAGTGCTACGGTTCCAACCTAGCAAATTAGTTCTCACTAATGTGTAGCACTCTTAAGCTATGTGTGTTGATGCACGTTGGTTGTAAGTGTACCTTCATCAGTCTCGAGTTGCCAGCTCATCTAGTTGCCGCAACGCACGCACCGACAGGTGCGCGCGACACCCCAGTCGAGACAGCGCCTAACACCGCTGTCCCGGATCGCCCTGGACGCGCGCGAGCACGCGCGCAAGAACTGCTAGCGTCGGCGTCGCGCCGACGGCTAATGACGGAAATGGGTTGACCTCGGAGGTCAACACTCGCTTTTCAGCGAATCGGAAAAGGTCCCCGGCCTCGAGAGGCGCGGATGACACAGGCAAGTCACACGCCTCAGCCGTGGAGGCTGACGCGAATCTGATTGGATCAGATCTGGCCAATAATGTGGGCCAAGGTGACAGAACGCCGTCGACTCCGGGAGTCGATGGCTTGGATGAGTTTGATTCGTCGGCTCGGGCAGCCGACGCACCCTCCGTAATGGGGTCTCCGCCAATGGAAGGCGTCGAGGTATTAAAGTCACGTCGGTTCCGGGAACCGACGCTGCGAAAAGACAGAGACATTTCGCGTCGACTCCGGGAGTCGACGCACCCTTTGTAACGAAGGTCTCCGCCAATAACAGGCGTCGAGGTGATAATGGCGTGTTGGCTCCGGGAGTCGACGCTGCAGGCGGTGCGGACGGTTGCAAACGTCCCGCACCGGAAAAACTTGCATGCTGTCGTGCAGCCGGGCTGCACGACGAAGCGCCGGGCGACCAAGCCGGGCTTGAAGTCGCTCGCCCGCGGGACATACCCGCCGGCGGTATTGAAGAAGAACACCCGTCCACGGCTGGGCCTGGACGAGGTCAAGAACCAAGCGGAGCCGGGCTCCGCGGGACAAGAAGACGGCGCATGAGAAGGTCGCTGCGCAAGTATCGGCCAGGGGCCGAGCCGCTACGATGAATGTCTGCCGGGCAGACGGAGGCTGAGAAGCCGGACGTCGAGACGCTAAACGTCTTGACGCGTACCTGTGCCGGGTTCCGGTACAGGGAGATGACTCTCGCTAATCCTCCGACGCAAGCGTCGGAGTTGACTTCGCTTCCAGTCATGAGCTGGAAGCGCTTCGCGCGTGACTTGCACGATGGACGCATCGAGCAAATATGCATTCTCTCGGACGCCGAGAGAACGAAGAGCGAGAATGAAGAACTGAGGCAGTTCTTCATGGAGAGCACCACTGAGAGTGAGGACACTCTCAGTGCGAAGACCAAGAAGGAGCGTTTTGAAGAACAGAGCTGGGACTCGCTTAAGGCGAGTCCCTTCTACGAGACCCTACGGGAGCACGCGGACGTGCTTCCGGAAGAGATACCTGCGGAGCTTCCGCAGGACAAGGGCATCCAGCACGAGATTGATCTCGTGCCGGGCCCGAAGTACTGTGTCACGCGGCAGTGGCCACTGCCGCGAGAGCAGGTCAAGGCGATCGACGACTTCCCTCTCACGGCTGTGAGCACGCCAAGCGGCATGCTCTGGGAGTGGCTAGTGATGCCGCAGGGTCTGAAGAACGCCCCTGCGACCTTCAACAGGTGCGTGACGCACTTGTCGCAAAGCAGGACAAGTGCGGGATCGAAGTCCCCGCACAGTGCTCCGACGTTCTGTGTCAAGAAGCCACAGGGCGGCTGGCGCATCGTTCATGCGTACAAAAAGCTGAACGATGCGACGATACCGGCGCAGACACCGATACCGCGAAAAGATGTCATCATCGATTCGATGGCCAGGAGCACTATCTACAGTGCTCTTGATCTGCGCGACGGGTTCTATCAGATCCTTATGCGTGAGAGCGATATCCCTCTCACGGCTGTGAGCACGCCAAGCGGCATGCTCTGGGAGTGGCTAGTGATGCCGCAGGGTCTGAAGAACGCCCCTGCGATTTTCAACAGGTGCGTGACGCACTTGTTGCGCTCGGTGCGCGACTTCGCACCGAGCTATTTCGACGATGTGTTCGTCCACAGCCGGGCTGCGGACGGGATGAGCGACGCTGAGATGCACAAGGTGCATCTCCGGAAGCTGCTTGCGCTCATGCGTAAACACAAGCTCTATGCGAACCTGAAGAAGTGCATCTTCGGGGCGAGCGGGATACCCGTACTCGGTGTCTCGTTGGGAAGAACGGTGTCCGCCCTGACCCTGAGAAGGTCAGAGTGATCAATGAATGGCCGAAGCCGTCGAACGTCAATCTACTGCGGCAGTTCCTTGGCTTGGCCACGTACTTGTGCAAGTACGTGAAGGACTACGCGGGCACGATACGCCCGCTGTCACAGCTCCTGAAGAAGGACGCCGACTGGGTTTGGACTGCTGAGTATCAGCAGGCCTTCGATGCAGTCAAGCAGGGCTTGACTGAGGCACCGATCTTGGCGGTGGCCGACCAAGATCGCCCATTCCACGTTGTGTGCGACGCATCCGACTTCGCAATCGGATGTGCGTTGATGCAACACGATCACGAGGGCCGTGATCGTGTCGTCTACTACCAATCGCGTCAGCTGAAGCCAGCTAAACGCATCTATCCGGTGCATGACAAGGAGCTCCTTGCCATGAAGTACGCACTCGCGAAGTTCCGAGTGTATCTACTCGGAAGCAAACCGTTCGTGGTCTATACAGACCACGCGTCGCTGCGGACGGCTGTGAAGTCGCCCCACATCTCGCAATGAATGGCGAGATGGCTCTCATTCTTCGCACGAGTACAACTTCCGGGTTGAGTACAAACCCGGAAGACTCAATGTGGTGGCCGACGCGTTATCGCGTCGACCTGACTACGCTACGAATGATGTTGACGTCAATGCCATTGACGCCATGCGATCGAGCACTCTCACGTCGTCACTGCTGGACGACGTGAAGGTCGCATACGCGCACGACGCGGACGCGAAGCTCTTGCTGGCCTACGGCTCATCGCCTTCTGACCAAGCTCGTCAGAAGCTGCCAATCATCTTCATGCTCGTGCACACCGCTATCGGGTGCACGATGGGCTACTACTCTACAGTGCAGTCGACGACAACGCGGACCGCGTTGTCGTGCCCAACGACCATGACCTACGACTCAGGATCATGTATGAGTATCACGATGCACCGACTGCGGGGCATCCGGGTCGTGAGAAGACATACCTTCTTCTCACGCGAGACTTCTACTGGGCCCACCAGTATAAATGGGTACGCAAGTACGTCCGTGCTTGCGAGGTGTGTCAACGTGTGAAGCCTGCGCCGTTCGCGCAGGCTCCTTTGCAGTCACTCCCGACTCCGTCGGAGTGTTGGCAGTCCATGTCGTTGGACTTCGTTTTCGGTCTTCCCCCGGACAGCCAGGGGAACCCAGGCGTTGTGGTCTTTGTTGACCGATTCAGCAAGATGGTACATCTTGATGCGGTACCCGCTGAAGTGACTGCGAAGCAGTGCACGTTTGTTCGTCGACATGGTGTTCAAACACTATGGCATGCCGATCGACATTGTGTCGGATCGAGACCCGCGCTTCACTGCGCACCTTTGGCAAGAAGTGTTTACACTTCTTGGGAGTCAACTTTCGATGTCGACTGCGGACCATCCGCAGACGGACGGACAGACCAAGCGCGTGAACCGCGTGCTCGTGGCCGTGCTTAAGAGCTACGCTCACTCGTTCCAACACTGGAGCGAGTGCCTGCCGATGGCGGAGTTCGTCATCAATAACTCGGTGCATGCCTCGACTGGGCATACTCCGTTTTACGTGAATGCCATGAGGCACCCACGCCTCCCGAGTCTACTCGGGATGCTGACTCCTTCCTTAAGTGGGGGAGGATCTACGGCTGCAACACAACAGCCGCAGAAGACCGCTGACACTTGCGTAGTGTCAGCCGCGACTACGCGCATGACGAAAAAGAAACACGCGTCTGTGCCGGGCACAGACGCCGCCGAGAGCAACAACAACAACAACAAGAACGAGTCTGTGCGGGGCACAGACACCGTCAATGTAAACGCAGAGGCCGGGCCTACTGCTGAAAGCGAGCTGAACAAGTTCAGCTCGGACGCAATCAACTTCGTCCAACGCAGACAAGCCGTGATTCGGTTTGTCCAAGACGCTATCGCAGCTTCTGTCGACCGACAGAAGCTGAATGTAGACAACGTTGGCAGGGGCAACACAAATGAATTCAAGAAGGGTTCATTGGTTTTGTTAGCTACTCAAAACCTGCCTAAACATGCAGTTTCCGACTTCGGGGCGAGCAAGCTCTCTCCGCGCTTCATCGGGCCGTTCACAGTGTTGGCACGGCATGGCAACGCTTACACGCTAGACATCCCGTCTAGCATGCGCCTCCCTCCGACCTTTTACGTCGGGCGGCTGAAGCCATACCGGCAGCACGAGCCAGCTAGCTCGGCTGGCCCGAAGCGGAAGCCCCGGCGGAAGCCAAATGCTGCTCCAGCGCGTCAACGCGCTGGGCAAAGCGTACGACGCGACCCCCCACGGCGACGGACACGTCCGACGCGGTCTGCGAAGCCTGAGCGACTTGAGCCCTCAGGGTTGCCACCTCCTGCTTCAGAGCAGCGAGTTCGCGACTCTGTTGCCCTGCCAAGGCAGCAACCCGCTCCTCAAGAGAAGGAGGACCAAGGTCAACCCCATGTTGACCATACCCGGGGCGTGTTCCCACCACCGCCGCCTCCGATCCGCGACGCCCACGGCTCAACACGCTGGATTGTGGAGCGTATCGTTGACCATAGTATCCCGAAAACGAACCGGCACCCGGTTTGTTATCGTATTCGTTGGAGAGGGTTTCCGCCCCACCAAGATACATGGGAGCCGCGGAACGTCCTGCTGCAGGCCGTTCCGGAAATGGTGAGGGCGTACGAAGCTCACCACGCACTGCCGGCGCGAAGGTAGTGCGAGCACTGCGGTCACCCACAGCGCCCGAAGTCCCGCGCTCGTCGCGTTCCTCATGTGCCAGGAACTTGGCACGGAGGTCCTCGATGCTTGCAGGTACACGAATCGTCGTGTACCCGTTTAGGTCGCGGTCACTCAAGCGCGCCGCACCCGGATAACACAGCGTGCAGTGCTGGCCTTCAGGCACTGCACACGGAATACCAGCGTCCACAGACGACCTGTGGAGCTGCTCCAGCCTCCCGCGCGTCGAGAATGTCTCGAAGCGATCACGAGCATGCTTTACCCGCTCGCGGTAAGCGGCCGGGTTCTTGTTGAAGTTCTCAACAAAAACATTCCAACTTTGACAGAGTGCCTGCCACTCAGGAACTCTGCTGCGAGAAGAGGTCTTCTTGCTGGAGAAGTATCGGAGCTCATGGAAGAGCCCGATATAGTAATCGCGCCTTTGATTCGTCAACGGATCAAAGTGCTGCTCCTCCGCCACAGCATCGTCTTCAATCCCGCTGCATACGTACAGCGGGATAGTATTTGGAGGCACCGAGTTGCCCACTCGTGCCGCGATCTCTGACGCGGACGGCATCCAAGGATCGCCGTCGCGCGGAGGACTTGAAGTCGCCACATCACGTGGCGAGCCTAAAGCTCCAGCAGCAGAGAGTGGAGTGTCACTCTCGCATCGCGAACGCTTCGAACTCGAAGCGTCTGGGTCGCCTTCCTCGCGAGGGCGTCTCGACCCGGCATGCGGGTCGAGACTGTCGCTGTCGATCGACTCCTTGCGCTCCGTCGACGGGACCTTCTCGTCGTCCATATCTACGTCGTCGTCTTCGTAGTCAACGGCGTCGTTGACTACGGGAGAGCCTTCGAGGACAATCTCTGGCTGAGTTGTCCCCGCCGCAGCCTTAGCAGCACGAGCGTCATGCTTGGCTTGCTGACCCTCGTGGTACTCAGGGACAGAGAGGTTCTCTGCCCCAGCGGCGGCCTTCTCCTTGGCCGTGGCGGCGATCTTCTCCTTCGGCGAGCTCATTGCAGAATGAGCTCGAGAGTTCTTTCTCCCAACGTGAAGAATTGACGAGTGGTCAATTTCTTGATTGACGTGCCGTGGCTCGGCGCGTCTAACCTTGAGGGGGGGATGGCGTAACAGGGTTACACGCACAAGTGGCTACAGTCAGTTGTAACTCTAACAGACACGACGTCTGTTAGAGGTTCGAAAGACTTTCTCGACCTTGGTGTAAGACACACCAATGGCTACATGCATTTACGATCACCATGATGGGTGGTCCATAGAGACTTAGGGTTCCTATTGGCTGAAAGCAGCATCTTTTAGCCAATGAGCGACATGCATAGCATTGGAATTCTGCCAACCAGCCGTTGGCAGATTCCTAACTTAGAATATTACATTTAGAGGAAGTCAGAAACATAAAACAAAAATAGCAGTTCTCATTTTAACCCAAAAACATTATTTAGATCGTTTATTTAGATTAATCTATACTCGGAGACCCGAGTATAATTAACTCTAGTATAAACTAAGCTACGCTTCCTCATACACGTGCGCACACGTGTAAGCTAAAGTAGTGAGCCAAAGCAGGCCCATTACAGTTCTTGTGTTGACGCTTGTTCCTTGTCGTAGGGCGTCGAGGCTTGGGCGTGCGGCGTTATCAGGCCGGCGTTTCCTGGGGCTTGTGTGGCATTATCAGGCCTACACGGGGGTCTTGTGCACGGCGGTTATCAGGCCAGTGCGGTCCTTCGCCTAGGCAGCGCGTTATCGGGCGCCCACCTAAACGGTATACGTTTAACGTGCCTTTGTTCCAGCACGGGGTTGAGGGGGTGAGCACCCGAACCAGCAGGCGACGGAGGGCCGCGATGTCGAGGCGGCTCTGCTTGCCGACGCTTGGTGGTTCCTGAGGCGAGGCGGGTGAACGCCTTTATCGTCCAGGTGTATAGCGCACTATGCCGGACCGAAT
>JAIKVE010000911.1:0-15086 GCA_024679115.1 Phytophthora pistaciae
CCACGATCTCCGAGAGCACCACGACTTCCGAGAGTACCCGAGTTCACAAGCACCACCGAGTTCGCCACGATCTCCGAGAGTACCGATGTGTCCGCAAGCACCACCGAGTTCACGCCCACCACCATCTACATGAGCCCCTCCAGCTCTGAGTACACCACGAGCTCCGAGAGCACCACGATCTCCGCGAGCACCACGATCTCCGCGAGCACCACTGAGTCCGAGAGCATCACTGCGTCCGCGAGCGCCACCGAGTCCACGAGCACTACGACCCCACCACCACTACGAGTCCATGAGCATCACGAACTGCACGAGCACCACCATGCCTGAGAGCCCCATCAGCCCCGGCTCCGACCGCATTACCAACTATATGAGCACCACCAGCGCGTCTGCGAACACCAACAAGAACATGAGCGCCACGAGTCCACGAGCACCACCAACTATAGAACCACCCACCATCTCCTCGAGCGCCACCGAGTCTGCGAACACCACCATCCCCAAGAGACAGCACCGAGTCCGCCCCAGTGTGGGAGACGCCTCCTCGTCCTTAATGTGTTTCCTCTTTTCTTTTTCCTCACTCCTATTTTCTTTTTCAGCCAATCCCACTTCGGGACGAAGTTACTGGGGGTACGTATAGCCAGCTATAGTTTATCCAAGTGTACACGAGCCGCCAAATGTAACCACTATCTTCGGCCGCGTTTTGATGCTGTGCAGGGGCCGAAGTTAAGGCGAAGATAGACGATACAGTAAGACAAGATGTCTCTCATGGTGAGGTTATCCTTCACCAGATCGATGTGTAGCACACAATTTGTGTAAAGTTTGCTCTAATTATGTGGTGGACACCAAATAAAGTCAGTCCGAAATTTTATTTGCCTGCGTCCTAAATTCTCTCCTCAGTCGACCACCGAGAGAAGGCCCCCTGCTCAAGTCGCCACGAGCTCCGCTCGGTCTCGCTCTACGCACTGCCTGACCAGCTCCTTTGCGCTCCTACTTCTGCCCTGACTCAGCTCGCGCCAGCTTCATTGCCGCGCTGCGCTGCCCACATGAGCAGTCGTCGTTATTTTTTTCTAGATTCGTAGCATTTCCAAACGATATGTAAAAATATGTGATTGGATGCTTCCAACGTTAAAAACTTCTGATTGGGTCAAAATGTGGACGATACTGAAACGAAGATACTATTTCGAGCGACGAACGGCCTAAACGTTGCAATCATCACTTTACGTTGAGCGCAATTAGGGGGACGAACGAAAAGATGGAGCCAACCCCGTTCTTCCGCAAGGTGACCAAGAACAAGGATGGCCGTCCGCGCAAGCAGCGCAAGGGATGGGACCGTTTCTAGTCCGTACTGCATGAGCGTTCGGCTGACTTCAACCTCACCCTGGACGTGCAGAATCTGCGCCAGGAGGTGCAGGACTTGACCACGCTGCGCGATATCCTGAGCACGCAGTCGCTGGTGCGGCGCGACTCGCCCGAGGGCTCGCTCAGTCGCATGGTCAACGAGTACTTCCATGTGTTCCGCAAGGGGGCGGTGCTGCAAGAATCGGGGCGCAAACGACTCGTCGACGATCGCGACCAGCGCGCCTTCATGCACAGCATGATGGACGAGCAGGTGGACGTGGGCAACGGCCTCTGCGGGCCGGACGTCATGATGGGGCAGATGACCGCGTACACCACGTTCCTCCGTTGGATTTGCATGACGGGGAATGTCGCCGGTATCGTCAAGACCGACGACTCGGTGCTGGTGTCCGTGAAAGGGTCGTTCGAGTTTCAGGTCATGCGTACCACGATTCAACTCGTGTTCCCGCACATTATGGGGAACGAGTGGCTGGTGGCGCAACTGGTGGTAAGGAGGTGATAGCGCAGGCGCGCTCGACATTCCACTTTAACGCCGCCGGCAAGTGCTTTAAGTATGATGTGGACATGGACTTCGTCGAGGCGTTTACGAGTGTTGTGAAGGACCCACTCATTGTGGACATTCTGCTCGGTCGAGCGCTGATTGGGGACAACGCCATGCTGGGTGTCGTGGAGGAGCCTGCATCCCTCGAAGAGGAAGAGAAGGCGTCCCCTCTTCAACTTGAAACCTACGACGAATTCGGAGATGTCGATGGACAATCGGACAAAGAGAATCACAAACAACCAAACGTTTCCGTTGTACCCGTGGGCTCTGTCCAACCGACAACTGACTCGAGCTCGAAGGAGTTCTGCCAGCGAATCGTTGACGACTGCTTCTCAGCCTTTGCCAGCGGCTACCAATACCCAGGCCGTGCTGGTGCCGTGACACCTGAGCAAGCTTCGCAGCGCGACTTCCTCATGCAACGCTTTGCTCCGCAAACGAGAGTTGGTGCTGAGGGGGTGACTGTCGTCAACTACGTGGAAAACCGTTGGCGGGCCCTCAGCGAGTGCTTTGAAGTGCTGGGCTTCCAGCAGAAGGGGGTGGCGCGCACAGAGTGCGACAACAGAAGCGGGGTGTGTTTGATCGATGTGACGGCGAGATACGTCCTTCGGCTTACGTTCCCCACTATCCGGGCGGTGTTTCCGCACCTGCTTTCCAACTTGCCGCTGCTCGACGCGTTGGTGGACAAAGTGATCATGGTGCCATCGGAACTTTTTCTCTCGGTTGACAGGAGCACCGGTCACATCACGCAAATCGAGGAGGAAATGGACTTTGCCGCAGCTTTGACTGAGCTCCTCCCGGATCGCCAGGAGCTCTCGTTTGTACTTGCGCAGGCACTTCTCACTCGAGATGGCGTCGCCTGCAACAGAGAGCACCCCTCGTACATGTTGGAGCCGCTACCCCCGCTGAACGAGATTCTCGAAAGCCCCAAGGATGACCCTCAAACGCCTCGCCGAACGATGAACATCGCCGACATTCTCGGGTGAGCAAACGATTGAACTGGTGCCAGTCACAGCGGGAACTACATGTATTGAAAGTACCACACAAAAGGCGTCGTCACTTGGCCACCAATCGGGGGTCTGTTTGTATTGCGAAAATGGAGATAAGAGTGCATGGAGATAAGAGTGCCAAATTCCACACGAATTAGTGGGGCACACTAACACTGAATATGATTGAGTCTCAAGTGTGTCCCCGCGGATCCATGCCTCAGGCCTTGTTGCCTGTTCTAGCACGCGCATGATGAATTCGAACCCCCCCCCCCCCCCCCCCCCCCCCCCTCGTTCGACTGATGAGCCCAAGCGCCACGCGCTCGTTCTTGTGGCGAGCGTCTCCTCTGAGATCGGGTAAAGCTGACGTAACATCGGGGTGATGGGCAAAACTACTTGATTTCACTATGGGGCTCGGAGTGTTGGTCCCATTGTTGCTGTAGACGAAAGAATGTGACAGGAAGTGGGGCGTGCCTGCGTCAACACGCAGCCGTGCATGCAAGCTGTCTCTGTATACGCTGCTGTGGCAGTGCTCGCCAACTTGATTGGCGTATACAGTGGTGCACCGCGTTTTCGGCACCGGTATAAATCAATACCCCACGATAGTAGATTGGGATTTGAATACATTACAAGTACCAGTGACCTATCATGTATGATTTCCTTCAATAGCCGATTTATGTACCCATTCCGAATACGCGGTGCACCACTGTACTTGCATGGATACACCCAATCCTCTAGCGGCGTCCCCGGACGTGTTCAACATGCCTCGCTCCAGGCTCTAACGGTATCCACTGTCGCACCTAATAGCTGCTGCAACTTGAGTTCGCACTTGCAACGGCAGCACAGCTCATTCCTAATTCTCACCCCGAGAGTTCAAGCAGCCTCCAACACCTGAACAAGCACCAACTAGCCAACAATGACTGTGGACGTCACACGCCAGCAGATGAAGGCGTACTGGGAGGGCCACAGCTCGGCCGCCACCATGGAGACCATGATGCTCGACTCGCACGCCAAGGCGCTGACCAAGCTAGAGCTTCCTGAAATCCTGGGCAAGGCTCCCTACATGGAGAACAAGGACGTGCTGGAGCTGGCCGCTGGTATCGGGCGCTACACTTCTGTCATTGCGAAGCGCGCCAAGTCGGTGACTGCCGTGGAGTTCATTGAGGACTTTATCAAGGTGAACGCGGACAACAACGGTCATCTGGGCAACATCAAGTTCCTGTGTAAGGACGTCGTAAACCTCGAGGCCGAGCCCAACTCGTTCGACGTGATTTTCTCTAACTGGATTTTCATGTACATGGAGGACGAGGAGGTGAAGGCGTTCGCTAAGAAGGCTATTAAGTGGCTGCGTCCTGGAGGCAAACTCTTCTTCCGCGAGTCGTGCTTTAAGCAATCTGGTGATTTCACAAGAGACTCCAATCCCACACATTACCGCCATCCTGCCTTCTATATCGGCGCGTTTGGAACGGCCGTCTCCAAGGAGGAAAATGGAGAGGTAGGATACTTCAACCTCGAGTCCTCGGGTAGTGTCGCCGTCTACCGCAAGATCAAGAAGAACAACGGACAAGTCTTCTTCAGTTACACCAAGGCTACCAAGCAAGGAGCATCCGACAATAACGACGACGAAGAGCTGTTGCAACTTTCCAGAAGTTCCTCGACCAGCAGCAGTACTCCAACCAGAGTATCACCCGCTACGAGAAGATCTTCGGACAGGGCTACGTCTCAACTGGCGGCCAGGGCACTACGACCGAATTCGTCGAGAAGCTCAACCTCAAGCCTGGCGAGCGTGTGCTGGATGTCGGATGCGGCATCGGCGGAGGAGACTTCTACATGGCTCGGCAGTACGGCGTCTCCGTCGTCGGCATCGACCTCTCCACCAACATGGTGCACCGCGCGCTCGAGACGTCGATGCAAGACCCGAACGCCGACGTCGAGTTCGAGATCTGCGACGCCACGCAGAAGGAGTTCCCGGACGCGTCCTTCGACGTCGTGTACTCTCGCGACACGATCCTGCACATCGAGGACAAGCAGGCGCTGTTCGCCAAGTTCTTCCGCTGGTTGAAGCCTGGAGGCCGCGTGCTTATCTCGGACTACTGCCAAGGCGAGCAGGAGTCGTCGGACAGATTCAAGGCGTACGTGGCTGGTCGTGGCTACCACTTGTTGTCACCGTCGCAGTACGGCAAGGTGTTGGAGTCTGTGGGCTTCACGTCTGTCGTGGCGGAGGACCGCACCAACCACTTCGTGGAGGTTTTGAAGGAGCTGGCTCGGACGTTGGCGCAAAAAGAGGAGTTCGTGGCGGAGACGAGCGAGACGGACTTCAAGTACATCGTGGATGGTTGGGAAGCGAAGCTCGTTCGTTGCGGCGACGGTGATCAGAAGTGGGGCCTGTTCTACGGTAAGAAGGAGTAAGCTTGAGGACGTTGCAGAAGCAGTTTGATGGCCACTCTACAGAAGACATTGATGTCCAGGTAGAGGAACTGAAGACAAATAAATACTTTCATGTTACGAATCGGCATCAACAATCGCACTCGTCTTCTTAAGGCTCGGGAGTGCTGGAGGCCATTCATTGCGGTGCAACTGTGCTTGTAGACGAAAGCCGGTAAGCGAGCTCACACCATTTCCGAGATGTCACGCGTCGCAACCGAGACCATTGCCAGTGGACATTGTTTTGTTGTTGCAACGCCGGCCATGACAGTCGACACGGCAAGCGGAGCCTCGTGACGTCACCTGAAGCCTGCATGTAGCAGCAGAAGTTGCACGTTGCACCTAAATCGCCAAAGCTGCTGATGTCCGCAACAGCCAATCCAACACGGCCACGCATGCAAGGAGACTGTTTACAAGTGCGAATGCAGAGCGTGACGATGCGGCCTCGCTTTTGATCCCCAGCGCTTGGCTTATCCACAGGTCAAATGAGCCGAGACGATTGCTGGCGGCCCCTATGGCTTGCCTCTGCAGGCGAATCTCGTAACTCCGCAACGTGAATCCACACTGCAGCGGAGCTGCCCGACCATATTCCAAGGGGTGATGGGCAAAGCAGCAAACACGCAGTTGCTAAATAAGGTGAGGCCACTAAATGAGAGGTCACAGTAAGGATTACCATATACTTAATTTTTGTATGGATACCATAGTGAATGCGATTGAAGTTCCTCAACGAGCAACCCTCAAACACGCAAACGCAAGGGTAATAGTCAGGCCGAGTCACTCCGCTTGTGCACCCACAAGGATTTCATTCCACAACTTTCCACGCGCTGATCAAGTGCCAAGACCCCTCGCTCCTTCCTCGCTCCAAGATGACCATCGGCGCTGTCGACGCCACTCGCGAGCAGATGAAGTGCTACTGGACGGAGCACAGCTCCAACACGGACATCGAGACCATGATGCTGGACTCGAACGCCCAAATCCTGCACGAGCTCGAGATGCCCGAGATCATGGAGCGCGCGCCCTCCATGGCCGGCAAGGACGTGCTGGAGCTGGCTGCGGGCATCGGCCGCTTCACGTCGATCATCGGCAAGACGGCCAAGAGCGTCACTGCCGTGGAGTTCATCGACGACTTCCACAAGGCCAACGTCGCCTCTAACGGCCACATGCAGAATATCACGTTCCTCTGCCAGGACGTCGTGAACCTCGAGGCCGAGCCCAACTCATTCGACGTGATTTTCTCCAACTGGATCTTCATGTACTTGGGGGATGAAGAGGTGAAGCAGTTCGCCCAGAAGGCCATCAAGTGGCTGCGTCCTGGAGGCAAACTCTTCTTTCGCGAGTCCTGCTTCAGACAGTCGGGAGATGTCAAACGCAACTCGAACCCGACGCATTACCGCCACCCGGCTTTCTACGTGGGGGCCTTTGGCTCGGTGGTGTCCAAGGAGGGGAACGGGGACCTTGGGTATTTCATTCTGGAGTCCTCGGGTAGTGTCGCCGTCTACCGCAAGATCAAGAAGAACAACGGACAAGTCTTCTTCAGCTACACCAAGGCTACCAAGCAAGGAGCATCCGACAACAACAGTGATGATGAGGCCATCGCCACCTTCCAGAAGTTCCTCGACCAGCAGCAGTACTCCAACCAGAGTATTACCCGGTACGAGAAGATTTTTGGCGAAGGCTACGTCTCAACTGGCGGCCAGGGCACTACGACCGAATTCGTCAAGAAGCTCAACCTCAAGCCTGGCGAGCGTGTACTGGACGTCGGATGCGGCATCGGCGGAGGGGACTTCTACATGGCTCGGCAGTACGGCGTCTCCGTCGTCGGCATCGACCTCTCCACCAACATGGTGCACCGCGCGCTCGAGACGTCGATGCAAGACCCGAACGCCGACGTCGAGTTCGAGATCTGCGACGCCACGCAGAAGGAGTTCCCGGACGCGTCCTTCGACGTCGTGTACTCTCGCGACACGATCCTGCACATCGAGGACAAGCAGGCGCTGTTCGCCAAGTTCTTCCGCTGGTTGAAGCCTGGAGGCCGCGTGCTTATCTCGGACTACTGCCAGGGCGAGCAGGAGTCGTCAGACCGATTCAAGACATATGTGGCTGGTCGTGGCTACCACTTGTTGTCGCCGTCGCAGTACGGCAAGGTCTTGGAGTCTGTGGGCTTCACGTCTGTCGTGGCGGAGGACCGCACCAACCACTTCGTGGAGGTGTTGAAGGAGGAGCTGGCTCGCACGTTGGCACACAAAGAGGAGTTCGTGGCGGAGACGAGCGAGACGGACTTCAAGTACATCGTGGATGGATGGGAAGCGAAGCTCGTTCGTTGCGGCGACGGTGATCAGAAGTGGGGCCTGTTCTACGGTAAGAAGGAGTAAGCGGGTGTGGTTTTCTGTAGCGGTTGATGCGCGAGTTACGACAAGTGAGAAGGTATGATCACAGGTGAGATTTCTTAGTGACGTGTCAACGTAAATCAAAGTTAATCTAAATGAATGGATCGATTGACTTCATCAACTTGCGCGTCAAAAATGTTGACTCAAAAGTACTTCGCATGGTGGAAGTAAACTTGATTTGCTATGTCGAATTTCTTTAAACGGCAGGACTACTGCTAGTAGGATTAGTGTTCGGACAAACACTAACTGTATAGCTAACACTAGTGTTTGCAAACTGTTTGTTAGTGTGTTGTGAATCTGGCTTACACGTTTGTGGAGTTAGACAATTTTTAACTATTTACCTTGGACTAAAAAGAGTTGAAGCTCTTTTCACTTGTCGGAAGCTGACTTGCACGCGAAGGTATTCTTCTTTACACCAACCATGACCTCTTCAAACTAAGCAGTACTAGATTACTCTTTTTGCTACGCCGTGGTGCGTACATGGATTGTGGACTCGACAAAGGGTGCTACTTAATTTTGAGTACACTTCACTGACTTCTTAGTAATTCCATATAATGTGACTTAGGAAAGATGCCACGTCCGGCATCGCCACCTTATACCAGACCGGAAGAGGATACCATGTGAATGCATCTGGGGAAGTAACGGTAGCCATTAATTTGAGCTGCTAGTGATAGAGTAGCAAACATACAAACGCGTTTGCAAACAGCACTAACTGTAAGTAAGTGTGTTGTGAAAATCACTACTAATAACATGTTTGCGGAGTACATTAAGAAGGATGCATCAAACCGAGTTAGTTGCCTTACAGACCCGGGTAAAGGCCGAGGAAGCCCGGGGTCGGCTTGCCTTGCACCTCACCGAAGTACAGTGAGAACGTCTGCTTCCACTCCTCCACATTTGCGCGGTCCTCCATGAAGGACGAGAAGCCGGCCATGTTGGCTTCGGGGATATCCCAGGGCTTGTCAGTGTTGATGTCAGTGCGCACACTCGGCGCCACAGTCGACGACTGCACTTCGTCCGAGAGAGCCCAGTTCATGAACAGCTTGGCAGCAGCAGGGTGCTTGGCCTTGGCCAGAATGGCAGCACGCTGGCCCCACGCGATGTACTCGGTGGTGTTGCCTCCCACGACACTGACGCCGACATCCGAGCCCATGCTAATCAGCTTCTCTCCAGAAGCGATCAATTCGCCCGCGACGTTGGAGCCGCGGTGGAAGGCAACACTCTGGTTAGCCAGCTTGGCCACCCAGTCCCAACCGTACTCGTCGACGTAGCGGGTGTACAGGTACAGCACAGCGTCGTCGTCGTTGGGGTAGGACGAAGCGATCTTGCCAGCCCACTGCGGGTCGACCAGGTCGGCCACGGTGGCAGGCGGTGTCAGACCATTGAGGTTGCTGGCGTTGTAGCTCGAGGCAAAAGAGTACACCGTGTACGCCATCCAGGCACCGTCCGAAGCCCTCAACGACTTGTGGATTTTGGAGAATCCCTTGGGCTTGTAGTTGAGCAGCTTGCCTTGACGCGCCCAGCGAGGGAAGTCCTGCAGTGTTTGCAGAGCCACGACGTCCGGTACGAGGGTGTCGGTCTCCAGTTGGTTGTCGATGCGAACGTCGTGGTACTTGCTGTAGTCGACAATGAGGGTGAAGTTGATCTCCGGGAAGCGCTGCTGGAAGGCTTCGTGCAGCGAGTCTTGCTGAGTCGGGGTGTCTCCTCCGTTGTACAGAACCAATTTGCCTCCTTCAGCGACAGCGTCTGCGTAGAGGTCGTCGATGGACTTGGTCTCCTCGCTCAGTTTGGCCTGGACGCCGGTGGAAAGCAGAGCGAATGCCACAACAGGCGGAGTAAAGAGCTGCATGGTGATAGGGTCCTTGGTGGTGAGGAGGGTGGTGGACTTGAGCTCGAACTCGGGAATTTGAGAATGACCACTCTGGAGTTCAGTGCCCGACGGACGGACAGCGAGTTGTTAAAGGGTTTTTGCTTACACAAGCGCCATTGAAGTCAGATTTTAGTGATTGCCTGCATTCCCATTTCTGTTGTGGGACGGCCTGCGAACCGGATACTATCGAAGTCAACGTTATTGCACCAGTATTTCACTCAGCGCGGTATGTAGTGAGGTAGACAGTGCAAAACAAAGCAAGAGTAAGCTCGCACAGGATTTGCTCAAGCAAGACAAAGGACAGACTGACGAGAGTTTCGCTATTACAGTGGAGCACCGCGTTTTCGGCACCGGTATAAATCAATACCCCAAGATAGTAGATTGGGATTTGAATACATTACAAGTACCAGTGACCTATCATGTATGATTTCCTTCAATAGCCGATTTATGTACCCATTCCGAATACGCGGTGCACCACTGTAATAGTGCAGATGCGCTGTATTTATGGTGCTTCTTGGCACCGGTATCCCATGTTGTGAAGCAGAGATCGCGTAAACGAGGGATCACGAGCGCAAATACATGTAATACATACACGGAGCGGCATGTGCATTGCAACCCAGAACTGCAATGCAAGAGAGTGACAGTCGAATAACGACTCAGCTTGAATACCAAGTTGAGACTATCGGTAGTGCCCGACGGGTACTACTCAAACTGAACAGCGGGTGACTGCGGCTTATAGACGGCGGAGTGTTTGCCTCCCGACTGTATACAGTACTTGCTGCGCCGTGAACGAACATGGAATCGCTATTGCTACTGCTATTAAATTAAAAGTACCGTGTCGTGCGAAAATCTGTGTGGCCGTGGCAAGCGACGAGTACGAAACGCGTGCTCGATAAACGAGAACCTTGTCATTACAGGCTGTCACGGCAACTTGCCATTGGCAAGGATACCCTTAGTAACGTCATGGTGACGAGCACGATTGGTACATGTACCGGTAACACCGGTACTATTCAGTATTTCCAATCACAATAATTTGTTCCAACTAAAAGAAATACAATTATTCCATTTAAATGCTACAAAATAACATATCAACGTATTATTGCTAAAACGGAAAGTCGCATCGAGCACCGATATTTGCAAGCTTACCGGAACCCGTACGCCGTGACTGGGACCGATATCTTGAGGATGAACCCACAAAGCGAAGTGCTTGTCAGCGCTTTTCAGCGTGGAAGCGGAATGGTTGTGGTAGTTGGGGTCTATAACCCGCCCGTTACTTTGAAGTTGGCCGTGTGGAACTCGCCAAGAAGTCGCGATGTGGCGCCACTTGGCGGCACGCACGCTACTGAAAGCCCTCAACCGCTGGCAAAACGCGCGCGGCTTTGCTTGGCCGGCGCCAAGATGAATAACCAGCGTATGGACAATGAATCAGTGCCAATGATGGCATGATGGCCACCGCATGGCAAGTTGCGTTGTCTTTCACTACGGGCCGCTTTTAGCCCCTTGCACCTTACCGCAGTGAATGATGGTGATCGGGTGGCATCTTGTCGAACGGCAAGGTTTGCGCTGATCTTGGGCGGCGTAACCGACCAAAGGCCCGGAATTGCCGCCACGCGCCAGTCAATTCGAGTCGCTTACTCCACGCTCGCGGAAGTAAACAACGGCAGAGCCCCGCTATTTCTGAAGCGTAGGACGATCGCGCGGTAAGGTTGCGGCCGGATTACTTCACCCGAGACGGGCATAAAACATCATCGTCAGCCTGTATTTTTACAGCGCAGCGCGCGCCGCAACCGATGCTAAGGTCGGTCCAGTGAGCTGAGCGCTCCAGCCGCAAATATATCACTCGGCAACGCCCAGTCTCCGTTTTGCCTGCCAAAGCGCAACAGGGTTTCACTCGGTCTCAGCTAATTGCATCTCCTCGAGCACGAATGGGGTCCACGGCCGCGTACGTGGCGGCGGAGACCCCCAAGACCGGGGACGACGAGACCAACCGTCTGGACGTCGCCTTCAACCGCGTGGACAACCCGGCGCCGACCCCGTCCAAGGACAAAGCGGCGACCGACGGCCAACTCGTGTCAATGTCCGAGCTCTTCTCGTACGCCGACGGCGTCGACAAGCTCCTCATGTTCCTGGGCACCATTGGCGGCTTGGCGGCCGGCGTGGGGCAGCCCATCCAGATCGTGCTCTTCGGAGACGTGCTCAACACGTTCAACCCGGCCGATCCGGGAGCGAATATTGAACATAGCATCAAGCACGTCGCGCTCAACTTCGTGTACGTCGGCATCGCGGTATTTGTTGCTGGCAGCGTGCAAGTGGCGTGCTGGACCATCACGGCGTCTCGTCAGGCCAAGCGCATTCGCAGCGAGTATGTGAGTGCCATCATGACAAAGGAGATCGGATGGTTTGATGTCAACGAACCGATGCAACTTGCGACGAGAGTAGCGGAGGCCACCGTGCAAATCCAGCAGGGAATGGGCAGGAAGCTGGGCGATGGTCAGAATTTCTTCTCCATGGCCGTGTCGGGCATCGTGATCGGTCTGGTGAAGGGCTGGCAGTTGGCGTTGATTTTGCTGGCATTCACGCCGTTCATCGCCGTCACCGCCTTCTTCTCTATGAAGGTGCTGTCTACGGCGACACAACAAGGACTGGAGAGCTACGGCAAAGCTGGCGCTGTGGCGCAGGAGGCGCTGAGCAATGTCCGCACGGTGCACATGTTCAACTCCATCAACCATTTCATCAAGAAGTACGAAGACGCATTGGGTCTGTCGACTAAAGCTGGTATCAAGAAGGGTCTCGCAGTAGGATTGGGCACGGGGATCATGTTCGGAACCATTTTCTTCACCTACGCTGGCGGCATGTACTTCGGCGCGCTCATGGTGGCGAACGACAACTTGGACGGCAACAGCTGCACTGGCAGCTCTTGCTACAACGGCGGTCGAGTACTCACGGTCTTCTTTGCGGTTATCATGGGCGCTATGGCGCTTGGCCAAGCTGCTCCGAGTGCCGAGGCCATCACTGCTGCGCGTGCTGCGGCGTATCCAGTCTTCCAGACCATCAAGCGACCGTCTCTCATTGATCCGCTCAGTGAAGAGGGCAAGAAGCTGGAAAAGGTCATGGGCCGCATCCAGATTGAGAACGTTTCCTTCGCCTACCCTTCGCGCCCGGAGATCCAAGTGTGCAGCAACTACTCGCTTACCATTGAACCGGGTGAGACGATTGCGCTCGTGGGCCCCAGTGGCAGTGGCAAGAGTACGATGGTGTCGCTCATTGAACGCTTCTACGATCCTCTTAGCGGCACAGTGAGCATCGACGGTGTAGATGTGTGTACGCTGAACGTTAAGTGGCTGCGCTCGCAAGTTGGTCTGGTGGGGCAGGAGCCTTCTCTGTTTGCCACGTCCATTATGGAGAACATTCGCTACGGCTGCCCCTCGGCTACGGATGATCAAGTGATTGAAGCTGCGAAGATGGCCAACGCGTACAACTTCATCAAGGAGTTCCCGCAAGGTTTCCAGACCGAGGTCGGTGAGCGCGGCGCTCAATTGTCTGGTGGCCAGAAGCAGCGAATCGCCATCGCTCGTGCAATAATCAAGAACCCACCGATTCTTCTTCTGGATGAGGCGACCAGTGCTCTTGATAGCGAGAGTGAACGTATTGTCCAGGCTTCTCTCGATCAACTGCTGGCGAACTCTCACAGAACCACGATCATTGTGGCCCACCGACTGTCGACCATCCGCAATGCAAGTCGCATTGCAGTCCACAGCGGCGGCAAAATTGTGGAAATTGGCTCGCACGAAGAACTGATGAAGCTGGAAAATGGCCACTACCGTTTGCTGGTGGAAGCACAGAACCGTGTGGCTTCCGAGGAGCAGGAAGAAAGCTCTACCGAGGTTATGCAGGTCGAGGATCTCGACTCCCCTGATGACCACATCGTTCGCCCTGGTCGATCTCCTCGACGATCGATTAGCCGACACAGCCTGTCTGAGAAGGAAGGCGCTGGCAAGGGAGAAGATGCCGAATTGGGCGACGTTGATTTGCCTCCTGTTTCCATGGCACGAGTATGGAAGATGTCCTTGCCTGAGTGGAAGTTTATGACTGCGGGCTCGCTCGGTGCTATCATCAATGCTGCTGTGTTCCCGGTATGGGGCGTTCTGTTGGTGAAGGTGACGGTGCTCTTCTTCCGACTCGACTACACCAAGGACGAGATGATGGATCACGCGCGCTGGTGGGCGCTTGGCTTTATCGGTCTAGGAATCGTGTTTACTCTCTCCATTACATTACAACACTACGGCTTTGCGGTGGTCTCTCAGCGGCTCGTCACTCGTGTGCGCGCGTCCACGTTTAGCGCGATGCTGCACCAGGAGATCGGATGGTTCGACTTGGATGAGAACTCGTCGGGTGCGCTGGTGTCTCGCTTGGCCACCGACTCGGCGGTGCTGCAAGCCATGACCTCGGAGACTCTCAATCGAGGGCTTGTGAACCTCACGACCCTGACGATCGCGTTCGCCATTGCGTTCTACTACAGCTGGCGAATGACACTCATCCTGCTAGCGGTTTTCCCAGTGCTGGCACTGTCCTCCTACATCCAGGCGCAGCAAATGACCGGTACGTCTGGAAACAAGAAGAACAACGACGCGGATACTGCTGCGGGCTCGCTCCTTTCTGAGGCCATCGGCTCCATCCGCACGGTGGCTTCGTTCAGCATGGAGGTGGCGTTGAATTCGCTGTACGTCGGGTACCTCGACGTCTCGAAGGAGGCAGACGTGAAGATCGGTGTGGTGGGAGGCATGGCGTTTGGTGTCTCGCAAGGCGCGATGTTCCTGGTGCTGGCTTTCCTCTTCTACCTCAGTGGACGTTGGATCTCTCGTGACATCATCACGTTCGAGCAAATGTTCATGGTGCTGATGGTCATCATGCTCAGTACCTTCGCGATAGGCATGGCCGCTCAAGGTGCCACGGATGGAGCTACAGCCAAGCGATCGGCTCAGCGAGTGTTTAAGGTCATCGACCGCAAGCCGCAGATCGATGCTACGTCTGGAACCGGACGCTCGCTGGAGCACGTCGACGGCGACATCGAGTTCCGTAACCTGGAGTTCACGTACCCCGCCCGTCCGGACGCCAAGATCTACAAGAACTACAGTCTCAAGATTGCTCGGGGCCAGACTGTCGCGCTGGTCGGAGCGAGCGGCAGTGGCAAGAGTACGGCGATCTCGCTGTTGGAGCGCTTCTACGACCCGGCGGCTGGTGTGGTGACGCTGGACGGCAACAACCTCAAGGATCTGAATCTGCAGTGGCTACGCGAGCACGTGTCGCTCGTGAGTCAGGAGCCGGTGCTGTTCGCCGGCACCATCGCCGAGAACATCGAGCTGGGCAAGCCCGGCTCGACCCGCGAGGAGATCGTCGAGGCGGCCAAGAAGGCGAACGCGTTCGACTTCATCAGCAACTTCCCCAACGGCTTCGACACGGACGTGGGCGACCGCGGCGCGCAGGTGTCGGGCGGCCAGAAGCAGCGTATCGCCATCGCGCGCGCCATTCTG
>JAIKVE010000912.1:0-15075 GCA_024679115.1 Phytophthora pistaciae
TATATATATATATATATATATATATCATGTGCTCGCCTAAACGGTAAATCATTGAAAAACCATACTTTGTTTTTCTTATAGTGGTTCTCGTACAAGTAATTGATGTATTACTTACATTCGTGCTTGAGGCACTCGGGTTTGTTATCTCAACATAGGGAGTCCATCTTAGTGCCATGGCATGCGAAGTGCCCGTCCGGCATCTACCCTCAGGCGTCAGCGGCGCTTTGACTGTACTGCTAACACTATCAACTTCAGCAAGAACGTCAGCCGGTTGCATATGAGCTTTCTAACGCCTCGCGGCAAGTTCAACGATCGTTCCTCCCTGCTTCGATCCTCGTAGTACACGTCCCTGACGACCCCCCCCCCCATTTCGTTGCCTGGCCGGAGTTACCATAAAAACGTTGTTAGTATACTTGTTGTTAAGTATTTATCATACTCATCAGGTTCCTATCGCATATACAACTACACTAATAACTTGGGGTAAGAAAGATTTTCTATAGATACATTGGCAGAAGCACAACTCGCTAAAACCAAGCGAGCTTACAGCACCAGCATGGCCTTGAACACAGCAACCACCAATCCGTCGAATGATTGATATCGCTAAACCATCGACTCCATATTCTAGAAAAATCATCAACACTATGAATTAATCCATGTCATTGTGGTCAACATACCGTCAAATAATCGTAGAATGCAGAACAGTAGATTTTGACGAAGCCTACGTACGCGAGAGCTCCAGCACATTCACGATTATACCAAATGAACACTCAGTCCGTAAAAGAACAACGACGATTCATCTTCGACAAATAGTTAGCTAGCTTTACCTTTATATCGATGATCTAAGATTGGTCACGGCTTCAGCAGCGCTTCGTCATGTATGTCCGACAGGTTTAACAACAATAGCGCGAAAGCCTCGATCCGCATCACAGGTCACGACACGGAGGCGACGCCTTGAGGCGCGTTGGCCAATGTGACCTCAGGAGTGACACAGGGACTTGTCAGTGACGTTGCGTGCCATCGGGTTGGCGCCTTCAGCGTGCTTGCGCCTTGAAAAAAGCAAAAATCTTAGTGCGCTTGTCCTCATGACGCCCTTGCAAGGCCGGATATAGCGCGGCACTCTTGTGTTTGAGGAGACTAGGTGATTTACAGGAAATGATAACCTACGATGTAAACTATGCATTTCGAGAGGTATTCGAGATAATATTTTCTACTATTACTACAGTAAAAGTAGCTGTGATGGAGCTCTTGGCGTGTCTATCAGTAGTAACAGTAACTCGTATCGCTCTTGGCGGTAACTACAGCCAACTGAGCAGCAAAATCCTGCTACCAGCGATCTCTGAGTGTCATACTTCTGCATGAAGCTACGGATTACCAGCCTCGGCTTCAGACTCCCACTTGCGCCTTCAGGATGCGGTATAGCGAGTAGCATTCACAAGCTCAAAAATATCTCACTCGTGTGCGTGCAGTCGTCATCGCCACGTGTTAATCCCCATGTGCGAGTTAAACTTAGGGTCCATGGCCTTCTGCCACTCCGCCGCTTGTGGTGACGCCTGTGCCTCCGCATCAGTCGTTGGATTCAAGATGCCTATCCCGAACTCAACCAGCATATTCTGCATTAAAGGGCAACCCCAGGTGCTGTGTCTCCGCGGCGGCTCGTGCTCCTCGATCCGGCCGACGAACGGGCCGTCTGAAGGTAGTCACCTCTCCTTCATTGCCAGCGTGTGTGCTGGTTAGGGCTTCAAAACGTTGATCCATGCTGTTCCGCACTACAGCTTCCAGGAGCGACACCTCTTATTCCCCTGGACGGAACCCCATAGCTCCCACCCGTTGATTGATCATTCTCCATTGACAACATGTCGTTGTAATGTGATATAGCTTCACGATCATCAATGGTTTCACAAAGAGAATCTAGTTCTTTCGCTGTCAACCGATATCTCGATTCTTCTTACCTTACGCAATCGTCGGTAGCACCAGAAAATGACTCTCTTTAAAAACAACAGTGTGACTGTAGACAGTTTTTTGGGTCTCACAGTCGAGTATTTTGCTCCTCTGCGATCGCTCTGGATATATTACAAAGGGTCATCTTCCCCTCATTGTTTTGGTGCCTTGCGTTTATCGGCCAATCGCGAAACGCCAAAATACCCTTAGATGTTACAGCGATGGACTGTAATCAAACCGCGTTGGGTAAGGTGAGTCCAAATTGATGCTTACTCGTAGCTAAATCGGCCACTCCGCGCTAGTTACGCTGCCCCAATCACAACGCCTCTGGCAATTTGCTCTTGAATTGTACGCAGCTCAGTCGCTCAGCTACAGACCGTTATTGCAGGTGCGGTTGGGTCAGTACATGCTCCTGTGCCTATGGCAGCTCTTGAGCCCTATTTCCGGCGTCCTTTCATTCAGCTCGACAAATATTTGCCCTCGACCCTGTCGCACTGTCGGCCGCAACGAAACTTGTAGTCAGAGCTCGACGCCTCCATGACCACCGACGGTGTCACGCCCAACGGCACCAGCACGAACTTGCCTGAGGAGTCAAGCACACCACCCCGGAGTGAGTGCGAACACAGGACCTAAACGATCCCCCCCCCCAAGTCAGCGGCCACGAGCACGATGAGAGGCTGGCAGGAGGGCCAGATGGGCCAGATCATGCTCGCGTCGACCAAGCTCGATGGCCGCGTCGAGAATAGGACATGTTGGAAACTGAAATACCGACTATCCTACATTGGCTGGGCCTCGTGAAGCTCGTACAGGGCCGCGAACAGTTTGAAGCAGTGCATGCGCGCCGCGATACTGATTGGAAGAGCTGTTTTGGGACCTGCGAGCGCAAGTCAGACACATGGATTATTCTTTCCCTGAATTGCGACTTTTTTCCATCTATTTAAGTCGGACATCGAGGTGGCTAATCCTGCTCAATTATTGGGTACATTGCTGTGGACCTACGACGACACTCAAGACACCAATGCGGTGTATTTTAGGTAAGTGTTTTAATGGGCCACCGGTGGGGCCGGTCCATTTTGGGTCTCCCCCAAAATGGGACCTAAAAAAGGACCCTTTAAAAAAAAACACTACACAGAGCGGACCAATATGTTATGCAAAGCCTTTTATATTTTATGAGTTATGATTATAATCTAGATATGTATTAGATAAGACTAAATCATCGCAGATGTTGCTTTTCTAATGGTTAAAAGGCTATCAGGTGCAATCAAGCAGAGGTTGAGTTGCGAGTCGTGCGTTGTCCCCGTCCACCAGCACGCCTCGAAGCTCTCGTGGCTCGGGCCGTTTGACCCTTACGACCCCTGTTAGAGCGGCGAACCCCAGTAGTACGACGCGACGCACGCCGTGCAGGAGCTGGCAACGGCACGAGTTGAACCGGATCTGGCAACTGCACTGGGGCTTGAACAGGGGGCCACTGCCCGGCGGTTGGTAGTATCGCTCAGAAGCTGAACGTAGCGCTGCGATAGTGCATCGATCGTCCCCACAAAGGACGGGAGGCTCGGATGCGGTGCCGTGATAGCCGCGTTCAACTCGCGGTTGAATCTTTCGAGCGGGTTATTCGTCTGGCTCACAACACGCAAGCCCATTCCTTGGACGTTCCACACATCCGATGGAAAGCGCACTATCCACGTTCGACGGAAGTAGACCAAGAAGCGTGCCCATCTTGTCGAGGAATAGTGTAGCCCCCTTCGCTCGCAGCGCTGGCGGATGGTCCTCTCGACGTAGTCGATTCCATGCGGGTCAACTTGGCACGGTGGTACTACGGTCAACATTTCGAGGACGCCAATCTCCATAGCAACGCTAATCTCTACTCGAGGCATGCTGAGGCCCACCAATCGCCGACGCAAAGCCTGCTTCCAATGGAATAGGCACCCGACAGCTCGCGCATCGGGGAACTGCTTTTGAACTGAGTCAATCAGGGCCTGCTCAAAGTCGACGACCACCATTCCAGGTTGAAGTTGTTGGTCAGCCATAAACCGGAGCAGACGGCGGCACGTCGCTGCTGTGCGGTTGGTCGTCAGCGAGTAGATCACCGGAACGAACACACGACTTGCCGCGTCTCTCATCATGAGAATGACGCACTGCTCGAACGGCCTTGGAACAGAGCGGAACGTCCCATCGATGAACATTTGCGCCCCGGGGTATCGAAGTATCTCCAATACACGAGGGTGTGCCCAGCCCAACATGCGTTGAAGCTCGGAGCCTTCGTAGTAGACGTGATGGTACTGAAAAAATACCAACTGAGTGTCAGTCACGAGTGCTAGACTAGGAACTTCAACTGCGCCGTGAATGTTCCCCCCGAACTGAACACGGCGAACCCGGTGGACCCGGCTCAGGACTTGGTCGCGCGTCAAACCTTGGATTACCGTGTTCGGGTTTCACTGGTAGAACTCCGTGTTCACATCTTCCCAGATCAGCTGAGCCGCGCGCCCCTGGAAAGTCAACGCAAGCCGATCTACCTCGAGCTCCATCTGTCGCGTCACATCCGTTATCGGACGAGGAACGATGACGTTGTCCCGGCAGATATGGGGCACGAAGTTGACGTAAGCCCCAAGTTGAAGCTCGAAGTCCACCCTGCCTCGGCAACCCGTCCGGCGGTAGATGCTGCAGCGGTACGTAATGCGGACCCTCGATTGACGGGCCCTCGTGTACTGAAATCCGTCGAGCTGGATAACCGTACGGTGCCTTGGTGTCGTCTCTTCGCTGGAGGAGCTTGGCGAATCTTACTCGACATCTTCAACGCCACTACCCGATGGATCGCCTCTGGCCCCGCCAACTTCACCATGGTCACCAGCAGGATTACCCCCAGGTCGATCAGCGCGACCGTGAACTTCAACTTCGTGCCTCGGAGTACCCGCATCGATCGCTTCGTCTTCTTTAACAACGACCGGAGCGCGCGTCGATCCGGGGTTGACCTCGCCGTCGGAGTTCTCGTCGCGTGGAGTGCCACCGAACTCCCACAGCTCTTCCGCGTAGCCGTTGCTGCCTTCGGAGGACGTGCCGTCCTTCATCGTCGTGCGAGTTGGAAACGTGGAGTGCGCTTGGTCTGGGGCTTGATGGAAATTTGTGAATGAGAGCTGAGCCTCATCGAGCCTAGACGGTCGTTGTGTAAAAACTGAGGAGTTTTGCAACACAAAGGCTGGGATTGTGTACGAAGATCAGTTGAATGTAGTTGTTTGGTCGCAGTATCTTTGGATTTGCACATCTCATACAGCTTGGTATGTAAATATCTTGGTTTCGCGCCTATTATAACACCGGAAACCGCCGAACTTTTCGCCATTATTGCAGCTTCTCATACTGCTCCTTCCCATGAAGTGCCCATTCTCCCTGTTGTTGCTAATATTTTAATCTCTTCACTTCAACTTGCCACAGTTGTAGTTATTCTCCGTGAACCAAGGTGGATAATGCTAGGCTTCAAAGTGAATTCTCATTCACGGAAGTCTAATGCAGATAGCCAACCCTAAAGCGCACACCGCCGAAGCATAACAAATAACTCACACTGCAATAGATTATGCCTTTTTGGCACGGTCGGCGACACATGTAGTATAGGAATCGCGGTACTTTGATCATCCTACTCACCTATCCAAAGCAAATTGATACATACGCTGTGCTTCTTACTTGTCATGGTGTCTATGTATCCACGTAAACCAAAACGAGCTCTAGAAATGATTCTGTAGTGTGCTCTTTCGATAGATGAATGAAAACTAAAACAACCAAACTTATCAATTTTGGTCATCCCATACGAACAGATATCATTCGGTTTAGGTTTAAGGCATGCTAGCACCACAGGCAAGGATACAATTTGCATAACAATAATCGCAGGATTTAACAAGTATAAGAAGGATTCAGAGTGGGTCCCTTCACAGGAAGACCTCCTAAAAAATAGGTTGACTTTTTGGTGGGTCCCCTATTTTGGAGTCGAGACCCAAAAGAGGACCAGGCTTACTGGTGACCCGTCCCACGCTCTTCCGTATTTTAAAAGGGACTTCTATGTCGGACGCCGTTCGCAGGGGGGGGGTTTATGGATTACATCGTTGACGTGCAGTACATGCGCAGCGAGCTCGAGCTTATGGAAATAACCATTGCGGAAGCGATATTGCAAGTGTTACGCTGCAAGATTCTGTGGTGGTGTACCATCTATTACCAATGATAACACACAACGTTTGTCGCGTCTGGGCGGTGGCTGTGACAAAAATCACAGTGTGCAAGATGCAATGAATCTACCGCTTGTGGCTGAGTGTACCGCTAGCACCAGATCAGCGACGGTGGTCGTAATATACTGCGCGAGATCTTCAACTACAGGTTAATCTGGTGAAGTAGAGCATCTCACCGCATGGTGCACAGTAGCAGAGTGGTGGTAAGCGCAGCTACACAAGTCATGGTGGACGTGGTGTGACAAGGGCAAAATAATTAAAATTAAGATTATTACTAAAAATATTAATACCAATATTATTGCAAAAATTATTATTATTATTATTATTGTTAATCGTAATAGACATGAGACACGCAAGCGGCGTGAAAAGATTGCTGAGAAGAAGAGTAACAGTGCATGCAATGCATACCACAAACAATGTCATTGGTGAAAATATTGTCCAGGTTGGAAGTTGCAAACAAGGTCCGTACGATTACTGGTGTAGGGCAATGCCACATGGACAGTGAACGTGGTGATGCTGTTGCATAAAGTGAACATCATTTAGAACGTCTTCGTGTGGATATTGTTGAGATCCACCCTGTCCAACTGAGCATTTAACGAAAGCGAGAAAATGTCCGCAGCTGTGCTCAAGTTTATACGAGACATGACCTGGATCATCTGGGTTGGTCGAGCATGCTTTTGAAAGAGCAGGGCGGCAAGACCGTCGCTGAGATCATCTACGGCGACGTGATCCTCAGCGGTCACATGTCGATCACGTACACCAAGGACCCCGGTAATGCCAGGATCCCGTACATTCGCCGGTGGACCCCTCCACCTGCCCTTTCCCAATGTCTGAAACCCGCTAACAATTACTTGATGTACTCTATTGGAGGTTGTCCTACAATATATTGAGTGGCGCTCAGTCACCGAGAGTTCGTCCTGCAGCCAGAACCCGATTTGCAGTGAGCGCCTGACATTCAGTAAGACGACGCCGAGTAGGGAGACGGTTTTGCGGCACCCTCATTCGAGCCGAAGGTGTTGGTCAGTTCGTCATGTGCCCGGCCTGCCGATGCCGAACTCAGGATCAGGTACCGCCATCAGCATCTCCGATAATGGCAGCGCTGTCTCTCAAAACAAAAGCGTGGCAAGGTTCCGACACGGGTGGTAGTACTGAGGCTCCGCAACGTCGTGTCGTTATTCTTGCACCATTGAGTGACGAGCTGAAAGCAAAGGATGAGGACGAACATGCACTTGCCGGTGCCGACATCGACGCTCCTGACGTCCTGAAATCTGCATCCAGCCGCCCTACCAGCATGTCTGCCCGATTCAGCTGCGTAGGCGTGCATATCAGGTGGGTATATTTACCCCTGCTATTGGTGAGTTGTATTGATCAGATATACCATCGGCTTTGTAGTGAGTTTGTACCAGTATCTCCATGAAGTGCATCGGGATATCCCGCAGCATATCTTAAGGCAGCGTTCGTACAATAAAGTACTGCTAGCAATGTCATCCCCTACCGTGGATGATGTTTTTTCTTCTGCTGTTCTCGGATAAGTTATCCATCCCGACCGACGATGTCACACTTTTTTCATCGTTTGCCCAGCTACCATGCATCGGGAGCAACGAGACACGGCGCATTTTGAGGCGATCCGAAACTTGAGAACCCGATGTCGGAAGATGGCCGTTCTATTTATGATTTATCTGTCACTTATTTTAGCCAACGAGATCACTGACGCAACATTTACACCGGATGCGCGGTGGAGTCTGTACATTAGCTTGTCGTCCAGCCTATTAGCGTTACACAGCTACCCAGGGCATGTCATGAACGCACTCGGGGGTACTTCGGAGGCATTCCTCCATATTCCGGATCCCTCTCGTCATACCTCCGCCTTTGGGGAACCATTCCACAATCACAGGTAGATATCAAGTCGGGCATAGCCGTTTCGGCTAGACGACCCACCCAGGTAATTTGCAGTTACCGGAGAAACAGCCCGCCCTATTAGCGCAAAGGCGCATCTTTTGTAATCGCATTCCCACAGCCGTTCTTGGTATTTCAGTGGGTTGAGGAAATTGAAGTTGATGTCGGAACACTGTTTACCCTAATTAGGCGTGTAACTTAAATAACCATACATCGTACTTATAAGCGATTTTACAGTATGTACACCTAAATTAGTCGTGCACCATAGTTAGTCGTACACCTGAATTAGGCATGAATCAAAACAATCTATAGGAGAACACTGGTTAAGCTTGATAGCAACAACTCCACCGCCGGCAACATAGTGCTGTTCGAAGAGCACAGTACTCCCATTCTTCAATTACAATGGCTGACGATGCCGCACGAAGCCTACAGCAGGTCGTGCCTCTATGTGACCGGGTTTGCTGCACCGACTGGATGGAGCTGGACCAAGCCCTTCGCGGCTCGAAAGGTCTCTAAGGGCGAATAGTGCACTTCTTCCCGGACCTCGTCCGCTCCTCCGACCGGAGTTTGAACATAATCAAGGCCCGCGACTGGTGGAAGAGGCGAGAAGAGACAGCGACCAGCCTCGAAGACCCAGCACAGCTCAAGTTTGCGTCCAGCCGTCAGCGCATCCGCCACCAGTTCGTTGTGAAAACGCTCAGAGGAAGAGGACCGAAGCTCGGCGAGCACTGGGCCTGGCTCTATACACTGCTGCTGACCGGGTTCCAGCGTCTGCGCTGTGCCGGAGTCAATCTTTCAAACCAACTGGTGGCGGAAATGGGCGTTGTCTTTATTGAAGACAGCGAGCACCAACGATTCAACGCTCGGCTTACTGTGAAGGGCAAGCCATTCACCAGCAGGTTGACCCCACGCCGCATCCAAGACTTCCTCGAGTGCTATAACATCGTCTACAGGCGTCACAAGGGCAAGAAGCAGGTCAGCCTGGAGAAGCAGATGCAGATAGACAAGGACGTGACCAAGCACATGGGCGAGCTTAAGCGCCAATTCGAAGACGTCACCCTGCTCCCAGATGACTAATATAACATGGACGAGAGCCACTTCGTCATCGACCTCGACGACGGCAAGACACTCGACTTTGTGGGCGCTCAGTCGGTGAAGTATCGGGACATCGTATCAGGTACGCTACTAAACAATATTGTGTCTGTAATCTGTGACTAACGTGATCATTGTGATGCTTTGTGACAGGACGCGAAGGTAATACTTTCTTTCGAAGAAGCTGTGAGGGTTGTGTTGAACGCGGAACACAACTTGAAGTCGTCCAGACTTGGGTGAACTGCGTCCTACGCTAGTGCTTCGAATGGACCGGAACACATGGATCTCAGCTATGATGAAGACGAAGAAGCCGAGCTTCGTGCGGCTGAACAGCACCGTGGCATCCGCAGATGCTTGATCTGTGGTGACACTCGTAACCTTCGCACCGGATGTCCGCTGCGCCATCCGCGCCAGGCTTCTTCAAGCCGCCCTCCGGGTTCGAGCCAGGGCTCTGGTTCGTCTCGGGAGAACGAGAAAACCCAGTATATGCAGGGTGGCCTACTGAGAAAGAACTAAGTTCTATTGAGCCTCGGCGAGGTGGAGATCGACAAGAATTAGGCCCGAAGAGAGCCGTAGTCTCTAGCACGGAACGTGTATGTAAGCCGGACTTGCTAGTCGTCCAACCGTTTGTGAAGGGCTTTTGCGAAGCCATGGACGATTTTGATCGATTTGGAAGCTTCGGGTAACTATGCCCGACGTTTCATGCTGAGGCACTGATAGCCCATGGGAGTAACATCGTCACTGTTCGTCTCGCGACGGGCACTTGGGTCACGGTGCCTAAGGGCCCGGTGGGTCTGGCCGTGAAGTTTTGGATTCTGATAGCGTGGAGCTGTCTGGTCTTATACTTCGTTTCGAGATATGATCTCATTCTTGATGTGGCGTGGCTGGAACGCCACGAGCCTCGGATAGATTGGCAGTCGAAGATCCTTGGTGCTACAGACTTCCCTCCTGGTGGAGTATTGGCGAGTCATGAACCCACCTCTGCTAGGAAGCAAAGCGCTTTTAGCACGAGCACTGGATCGAGTCGGTCAATGTGCTGGATATCGGAGTTGGTGGAGACTACGTGTGTCGAGATCGAGCGTTCCGAGCGTGGCTCGTGGACGTCTGTTCAAGGATGTGGGGCGACACTAATTCCGCTGACCGGGTGTGCGTCTGAGGGTGACGCCCTGCTGTGTGCCAGCGAAAGCGCGGTCGGCACGATGCCTAGGACAAGGGGATTTGCCCGGACGAAGATCGTGGAGTGGTACGTAATCCACTGAGTGGAGGCTGTGGACCGTGCAGCTCTTCGCTGGGCGTCGGCAAAGACACTGGAGCTCGCATGGAGCTGAATGAGGTGGTGAGACCTGGCGTCAAGAAGCCCGCGGAATCACGGAGCTCTTCAGGGCGGACTGTGTCCATGAAGAAGAGGCAGATGCCGCCGAGCGCTGGCTGCGAGACGCAAGGCGTCTGAGATCTCACGAGTCGAGAAGGGCGTGTTGAGCGGCGCGGCTCCAAGCGAGAGCGAGTCGCTCTACACACTCATGAATGAAGTGGCGGGCGACGTCGAAGGAGACATCAGTCTCAACGACTTGCCCTCATTATTCGCTCTCCTGGAGCTGGATGAGATTTCCTTGGCCGAGTTTGGCGACGCCTTGGAGGCTGGGGGCTTGGCTGACGTGGTGGTCATATGACCGGAAGAAGCGTTGAACTCGTCATCGCTTGTGGGTGAAGCTGTCCTGGAGGGCACCAAGAAGGCGCTGAACGCGCAGTGGATCGGCGATATTGAAGGACCCGTCGGATCCCTTGTATCCAGTGGTACAGGAGTACCAGGATGTGGACTCGAAGGAGCCGCCCTCGGGGCTACCTCCCGATCGATGTGTTCGATATGAGATCGATCTTGTTCCAGGAAAGAAGTACTGCGTGGCAAGGCCGTGGCTTTTACCGGGGGAGCAGTCTGGCGTCATTGACGTGCTCTTCCGTGCAAAACACGAGGCGGGCCTGGTGCGCGAGAGCAAGTTTCGAACGCGCCCGCGACGTGTAATCGTCTGGTGACGCAGCTCTTCAGGCCCCATCGGGCGTACACACAAATATTTCGATGACATATTTGTCCACAGTCGTATGGAGCACGGAAACACTGATATGGAGAACCATGTGGAGCACCTGCGAGCGGTGACGAGTGCATGCACAAAAATAAGTCGTACGCCAACGTCGATAAATGCATCTTCGGTGCGGAAGAGAGAGAGAGACCCCCTTCTTAGGGTGCTTCATCGGGAAGCGTGGCCTGAGGGCCGACACGGCCAAGGCCAAGACCATTGTGAATTTGCCGGTTCCCAAGAACCAGAAGGATCTTCGCAAGTGGCTTGGCTTGGTCAATTACTTGCACAAGTAGAGGGAGAACTACGCTGAGATGGCAAAGTCACTCTCCAATCTCCTGAAGAAGGACGCGGAGTGGTGTTGGGACATCTAGCATCAAGATGCGTTTGCGGCTATCAAGGATAGTCCGACACGATGAAAAATTGGATTTTCGTCCGGGCGCATGTTGATTGGCTGAAAATGGTACGACACTACGATTGCGGGACAAGCACAAGGATCTGGGACCCGGCGAAGACTCGCCCAAGGTGCACATCGAACAGCGACCCTGGCCAAGCCGCTTACTCAAATTGCGACTCCAGCCGGGTGTAAGTTTGGGAGATACGATCAAGGTATACTCAAGTCAAGATGTTTCCGACCCACCAGGCAGACCGACCGAGGATGGGCAAAGAATCGATGGAACGTTGAAGGAGGTGATTTGTACCCACGACTCTACGCTGGACTTTGGCTCGGCCGGGATGTCGACGTCAACCAAGGTATAGTGAAATCAAGTGAAAAGCAGAATACATGTCTAAGTTGCAGGAAGATAGGTGCAGAGATAAAAGATAAACAGAGTTCGTTTTCCCCTGAAACACGCAAGCTGTCAAGAAGCGCAGGAAGCGCAGGACGACCGGGCACCGCGGCTAGTACGTATCGCACCCCGCTCGGAAACCCTACAGTGTACACCAACTCGCCAACTCAGTCGAGCTCCTTGGTTCGAAGACAGACGGCCCGAGAGGGATTGTCACAAGAAACACACGCCATCTCGGGCGGACATCTTCTGGTGTATTCGCCTGAGAAGTTCTAAGGGACTTTGTTCTCCCGGAACATTCGCACACTATACACCTGGGCGGAAAAGGCGTTCACCTGCCTCGCCTCAAGTCCTTCATGTGCCTATTCTGGCTCTGCCAGGCCCCGCTCGTCCGTTTAGTGCCGTCTGTGACGCATCGGACTTTGCCATTGGCTGTAACCTGCAGACGCCGAGGGGCTCGAGCGCGTGGTGGCGTTTGAATCTCGCCAGATTAACGCTGCGGAGAAGAACTATCCTTCCACGACAAGGAGCTTGGACGGCTCAAATGCTGACTATACGATTGTTAATTATCGATCCGGCTTGGTGCATGTAGACGGCGGGGTGCTATAATCGAAAATCGATGTCATTTGCGAGATTCTGCTTATCCACAAGACCAACGTTGATATGCTGCATTGGTGAGCGAATAACAGGTGTTTGTTTGGACTCATAATGCCCGGGATAGAAAAGTTTGGACGGACTTGGGTATTATACTTGTATTCAAAAACATATAGCGATAGTTAGATATAAGTGGTAATATCGGGTGTAGATTCCAATTTTCGTTCTATTTCCGCGCTTCAACTGCTTCCCGGTTGTATCGACTAGAAACAGTTCTATTTTGTCTTTTTAGGGTTTTCTTGCAATTGGAAGCAAGTCACATACATGAATGGAATGCATTGAGAGACCGAGACAAGATAACGGATGAGGATGTACGGTCAGGATGCATTAATTACCGTTTTCTTGTCTCATATCACGATTGCTACATGATGATGAATTTGTTTAAAAAAAAGTAGGAAGGGGATACCTACGTTGCCATGAACTCAGCCGCCCTCACTGTTATCGTTGGCATTGTTGTCATCGCTTTCGTCTTCGGACGACTGTATCTCGCACTCATCCGTTAGCTCGATGTACCTTATCGTATATTTGACCATAAGCGTACGCTTCCGGACGTGTATCTGAGGTGAGTGAATCAAGCCCGCTGTCGTTTTCACAACGTAGCTTCTTCACATCGCTTTTACGGTCAGTGGCAATTGGCCATGTGCTATGTTCTCGATGGGCTGTAATTCGGGAGTTATAGCGGAATGTATGAGAGTAGATACCGCTGGTGATTTTATGCGCTCTGCAGATTGTTTGAAGTTTGTTGGCCCGAACAAGCATCATTAACCGGCTTCCGTGCAACTAGCGTTTTCCAAAAACAATTAGCAGCAGCGCAGGTTTAGTAAATATTTCGTAGTAAAAGGTTATAGAAAGCCCATTTACAAGCTTTTCCGAAACACGGTAGATTGTACCCCTCTTAATGGACGCTTTATGCTCGATTTTGGACAAGTTCAAGCTTGTAATCAACCATCTTTGAAAAAGATCGAAATCAAAAGCAAAGAATCATAGAAACATTTCGTTACAAAGTCATGTGCCCATGTATCCTAACCGTAGATATCATGTCCAATGAGACACACTCAACAGGTTCTGTAACTTAGTAAATTTACGCCGGAGTACCCATTTAGAAGGAGATATCATAGGATCTATACTATCATATCAAGGATTCTCGAGAAAAGGTTAATATCGGATCGGTTAGCCAAGTAACAAAATTAGAACCGTTTCTCTCCAGCCGGTCGTGATTGTCGATTTTATTAAAAGATCTGGAATGTGGAGCGATTAACGGGGTTTAGAGTGGTAGCAGGCTTCATCCATGTAGATATAACAGGGTCATACTGGACAGCTAATACTGCACTCAGATTCTCAAACCACCTGCCGACTGATCCGTTTTAAATTCCCGTGGTAACCGTCATCATGCTTGCGTTATAAGTTGGCCTGCCGACCCTCGCACGATTCTTCAACCAACGACACAACAATTCTATTATTTTCAAATTATACCGGCGCCTATCATGCGACACCTTAGAAAAATATAAAGTTTAAGAAATAAGCTAATAAAATACTGGGGTTGCGGCCTGCCTTCGAAAATCTTACTTTGTCTTCACCGACCGCTGACAGCTGTGTAACATGATTCAAGTTGCAAAACGTTTCGTTCAAGGACACCTCAGGCCGAATTGGAAACTTTCTCCAGTTTAGATTAGCCAGATTTTTCTTGAGGTACTTCTTCTGGAAGGCAACATTAGCGGTAGACTACGGTAAGATGTAGTGGGGCTTGCCTTAAATTAACCACAAACCCATTCGTCGCAAGACACGACGCAGCGAACGCACCGATATTGCAATAGAGTGCTCTTCTTTCAAGCGTGTAGCCAACTTTGGCGCTAAAACAAGGTTTCGCTATTATTCGTCTCCAACACCAATTCATGCCTACGGGATGCAAAATACTCGCTGTATTTGCGCAGTCTGCCAGTTCGTTTCTGACCTATTATCTGCCATATCTCATAATTTCGATAAATGAAAGTTAAATGCCGTTAATCAAGCTCAATCATCTACCGAGGTGAACTTTGGGCCCTTCTACTCGTACCTATGTGCCCAAATTTCCGGTGTTGTGTACATAAAATAGTCTGTGAGGTCTCCCTTCCACGTAGCCGTTTTGCCTTTTTAATATCGTGGAAATACTAGTAGCCAGGTATTTTCCATCAACCGATATTTTCGGGGGCGGATTATTTTTATGCATCTGGCGTCTACTTTTCATTACGTGCCAAAACGACTGCTTTTTATTAATTAGCGGCTATTTTAAATGCAGGCCGATTAATTGTATGCATGAGGGTGATATTGTATGCTACCAACAAACGAAAGTGAAAGCAAGGTTTACATGCAAGGTTTTTCTGGTATTTGGGGGGGATTTTATCGTTTTTCTGTTTCTAATTTGTTCTATACCTAAGTAATATGTATATC
>JAIKVE010000913.1:0-15071 GCA_024679115.1 Phytophthora pistaciae
GGGCGAGCCGGCGCCGACGCCGTTGGCGCCCTTGGCCGCGCCGTCCACGTCCATCCGATCGGGGGAGTTGGCGCCCAGGTGCTCTCCGTTGTTGCTAAGCTTCCGTTTCACCGTTTGCAGCATCCCCTTCATCGCTTAGTTACCCCGCCAGCGTGTCTTCTAGTCCGATGGGAGGGGGGAAACTCTCTCACTCTCTCCGTCTCTCACCCAGTTGAGGAGTTCAAAACCCAAATCAGGTCGCTTCCGCACTGCAATAAGGAGAGAGGAAAAGGCAATGAAAAGTGAGTTTTAAATGGCAACTTGGCAACTCCAGGTTAGACACTTCTTGCCACGCCAAACTTTTTAGCACCACTTAAAGCGAGAGGGTGGGTAAAGATGGCGGGGCGAGTCGAACCTAACCGACCGGCAAAAGAGGCCGATGGAGGTGCAACCGACGAAGTCACACACGCGCACGTACGTACGCTGAGAGAAAGAGCTGCTGGCCGCCGGTGACTGCGCGGGGGGCTGGCTGGCTGCTTGGCGACTGCGTGCTGCTGGTGGCCGTCCGCTGGCTTCCCTTGCGAGTCTCTCAGTCGCGTTTTCTTTCCTTCCTTTTCCTCCCCCCTTTCCCCCTCCACGCAACACCCAGTCAACTCCATATAAACGCATAACCTTTGATAAAGAGTAACGTGATTTGCAGTTTACTATCCGATTTGCATCCTTAGATTCAATATGATTGAGCATATTGTACAACTATGATCTATTTATGTGAAGTACGCCACGGTACGACTGCCGGCCGGCGATTAGCACTATACAAAACCCAAGTGATTTTTAGAGGTGTAGGGGATCCTCACACCACCTGGTTGAGGCAGGAAATAGCACCCGCATGGGCGATTTAGACGCCGATTTACGCCCATGGAGCGCGAGCTCTCGCGGCGATGCCGGCGCAGCGTGCGCGTAGCCGAGTTCGTGACAGTCGGCGCCACAGCAGCCAGCACCTCAGGCGCTGTCCGGACTGGCAACGGCAACGGCGCCGCGATCGCAGAGGGCGACAGGACGCCGTTGTTCGCCGGCTATGTGGAGGTTCTGCACGCGCGCAACGCTTGGCTGGCAGTGCGCGTGGACATCTGGACGAGCAGAGACACTTGCTTCCGCCAAGGTGCAATGCCAATCGAAATGACAGTAATCTAGGCAACGCAACTTTAATCGGATTACGATACTGTATTTGGCAGTGAAGGCAAGGAGTGCGTATCTTCACGAGTCTCTAAGCGATGTTGCATTGGAGGCACCGAGTGGAGAGGCAATGGAAAAATTGCAGCAAGTGAAGCCACTTGGGTTAAAGGTTTCGTCAAGGGGAGATGAGCTGCCGGCGTTGACAGGCGGCGAGCTGACTGCAACATTGGAAGAAGTGGTAACGCAACTTGTTGCCGCATTTCAGGAGGTGCAAGTGCAAGTGAGTTACAATGACAATGTGCAACTGCAAGTTTCACTTAACCGATGAATTAACTTAAATTCATGGTGTTTGCTGTAGGTATTGCAAGCTGCAACATCGCACCGAGCCAAATTCGAGTACGAGATGCTGCAACACCATCCCGAGCTGGAGGTGTTGGTGCTAACCAGCTCCAGTAGTGGTGGAAGCTACGTGCTCTTCGCTCTACCTCTGCTGGGAGACAAATCCCAATGGGACCCAAACAAATTGTTAGAGACTGAGGACCCGGAGCTGGTTTTCATCCCTGACGGATTCCACGCCCCCAACTTCTCGACTGCAACGGACGGGTTGACGATTTTCATCGGATATCCTCTAAAAGATGATGTTGACATGAAACTTGACGGCGCGTGGCCGCTTTTCGTCGAGTGGCCAGCGAGGATGTTGCTGTCGAGTCAAGTTACGCAGACCCCGCCGTCAAGTAAGGCGCAATCTTCCGTCGAGTTGATCGCGTCCTGCAAAAAGGTGAGTTTTTGAGTCTCTATGTTGAGGTTTGGCTGCTGTTGCTGATGAGAAATCGATTGTGTACTGTAGATGTTTCTGCAACAGTGGAGGAGGCGCAAAGATTTTATTGCAGAACTGCGTCGCCACGTGATAGGTAAGCGTGAAGTAGTACTGTGCATTCAGTATTACGTTGTCTGGCTGACTCATAGTTCACATTGTACCCGTGCGCAGTGTTAGAGTACGACGCCGTGGACTTTGCGCAAGTGTTTTTCATGCTGCAGGAGCAGTTGGACGTGCAGTCCCCGCTGCGTATCATCGTGTTGCGGCTGCAGTTCACGGCTGCGTTCTTCTTAACGAACTGCATGAGCGACTTGCAGGTGACGATGCTCGACGGACAAGGAGCTGCCGACTCTATTGCCGTGGCGCTCGGCGTCTCAAGCGCTCCTCCCAGTCCAGACAGCCAAGCGGACGTTGCTCAGTTCCTCGACGCCACTCGGAAGAGCTTGCTCCGCCGCTTTTACGGAGAATGAATTGCACGCCAAATGCTCACACAACTGTAGAGATCCATGTACGAAACTTATGTGCTTCCACCCGGACATGTTTGTCGGTTTTGCCCTACAGTTTGCTTCTTGGGGTCCCGTGTCGTGAAAGAACAACCAAAGCTACCAACAAAGCATTGAGCAGGACATCGCAGACTGCAACGACAGACCCACGCCGAGGTCGCCGGCCGCCACGCTCGACGTCGCAGATGACAACTTGCCGTTGAAGCCCAAGCTTCAACTGCACTGCACCTCGTCTATTTTGCACAAGCCACAATGTCACCATGTCTCCCTGCATTGCGAACGTCCATCTCTTCTTCGTCAACGCCGCACCAGCTCACCACATCCAAGTGCAATCACTCCTTCGCCTAAAGTGCACCCTCCCCGCGATTAATGCCATCGCTATCCACTCCAATCTGCAGCGAACCGAACTCTCATGCTGCTTCGTCATCGCAAGTGGCTCTATTCGTCTGCAGGCCGCCAGCTTCAACTTCCAGCCGTATCTATGCACGCCACCATGCATTCACCCTTACAGCAGATGCGTCAAGTCAACGCAGCAATGCTTACCCCCTCCTTCCTCCTCTCTAAAATCCACCACAATTGCATCACTTTCCATTCCTCCGCGTCTCTCCACCATCTAGCGACCCCTCACACTCTCCAATCCCCCCCCCCCGTGAAGCTCTGTTAACCCCCGAGGACGAGCAGTACCTGTCCCTGCTGGAAGCTCGACGTGACCAGCACTTCACTCATGCTCCATTGCTCTCCAACTTCCGAGTCCTCGCGCTCTTCTCGTACGAAGACGTGGAGGGCCAAACCACAGACAAGTTCGTGGTGGGGGCCAACGCCGAGTGCGCCAACATCGGCGGCGCCACGTGCGCCGAGCGCGCGGCCATGGCGCAGCTGCAACTGCTGCCCGTCAAGCGCGTGCGCAAGATCTACATCGTGTCGGACTCTGCGCAGTGTTTAACGCCCGGCACGCTGTGTCGCGAGTTCCTGCTCTCCAGCCCGTTGATCTCCGAGGACATGCCCTTTGTGTCACGCGCCAAGAGCTGCCGCCCGTGCGTCACCACGCTGAAGGAGCTGTACCCGTTCCCGTCGCTCTACGACCGACTGCCCCGCACTCAGGTGTTGCCATTCGCCTGCAACTTCTGCTGCCAATTCGCTGGCAATAGCAGTGGTGACGTGCAACCGCAAGAAGGGGAGACACTCGTCACTCCGTTCGTCAAGTTGCAGCTCTCTCGCATGTCTCCGGACGAACAAGAAGTGTACTTGCAAGCTCTAAAGGCAACGGAGCGAGACGCACGAGACGACCTCTTCCCACTGAGGTACGCGGCGGGGACAAAGTTCTCGGACGATGAAGTGCGCGTCACGTGGCAGCACAAGACGCTCGAGTACGGCAGCTCGCTCGACGCCATCTCCAAGCTCATCCCCTTCGTCGAGGACAAGCAGTACAACAAGCAACAGCCGGCCAAGCCCGAGTTCCTCATGCAGGTGGACCAGTTCGGCATCCTCCACGCGCCGTTTGCACGTGCACGGGCCTATTTCTTCGAGTTCGGCTTCCTCGACACGCCCGTGCTGGTCCATGACGCCAAGGGGGAGCTGCATCGAGTCCCCATTGGAACTCTAGTGGCCGAGTCTCCGGACTGTATCGCTGCGTCCACGGCCATGATGAAGTAGATCAGTGCACTATTAGTCGCTCTCTTCGATGAGCGCGGGGCTGCTGCTTCTGACTCGACTGCGTCGTGCTCGCAGCTCCTTCATACGAGTCTGGATCAACGTTCGCATCTGCTGAAGCTGCTCGGGCGAAGCTTGGCGGAACTACATCAAAGGCTGTCAGGTACAACCTCAATAAAGATAATACAATACACAGAATATTCATAACGTACCAGTGTCGGGAGCAGTTCCTTGAGACTGATGGTGCCGTTGGAGTCTCTGTCGATGGAGTAGAAGAGGTTCTCAACACTGGTAGCGCTGTTCCGTCGGTCGCTGCCTTCGAGACCGCAGAATCTGACCAACTGCGTCCATTCTTGCTGGTTCAAGTCGCCAGATCCGTCCTCATCGAGTCGAGCGAGACCCACAGCGAGCTGCTCGACCTGCTTCACAGTGTAGTGAGGTCCGAACGGGTTCTTGCCCGGTGACAAGGCCGGTGTAGACGTCGAGTGACGCGTGCTACTACTACTCGCAGTCGGGGATACCGGTTGGTGCTGCTCTGCGCGTTCTTTAGGCACTTTGGGCTTGGAATTCAGGAGACAGACGTTCGCGACGATCTTCTGGCACAACTTGATCTTGCGTTCGATATTGCTGTTGCGACGCAGTTTCTCCGGACTGGTACCAGGCGGTGACTCGACTGCGGATTGCTTTAGTATCGGAGCTGATGCACTCGAGTTAAGGGTTCTTAACGCATCAGGATGGTCGAGTTCTTGCACTTGTACAGCGGATGAGGGCGGCGTGAGCTTGGGCAGCGACACATTGCGAGCGAGGACGACGACACTCGCGTCCATTTTGATGTCTAACCCCGTTGAGTCCATTGACGAGCGTTGCAGTTGCAGGCGCTTCTTTGGTGTAGACTTAACCGGTTTGCTCAATGGGGAGGCAGCGTCCTGCAACTTGTCGCGCAAGAACTGGGACGGCTCGACGTCTAACCTCCGCAAGGCTCCGACCGAAGATTCAGCCACAGCAGCCGCCCGACGTTCAAGCTCCAGAGGATAATTCGTCAAGGTTTTCGACGCTGCTGCAAAGAGTTCGGGCGTTGGTTGTGGACTGTTGTTCATCATGGCACGAGCTTTGGCCTTGGCCTTGGCCCTCGCCCTCCCCATTTCTTCGGGCGAGGAGAACAACGGAGCGAGCGCCGCCACGCGCTTCTTCTTGTCTGCAACGTCCGCCACCAACGCGGTTGAATTCTTCGCAATGCAACGGAGATGTCGCGCTTCTTCCGGTCCAAAGACCCCTTGTTGGACCCCTGAGGTGACTGAAGTCACTGAGAACGGCGCCTGCATCAGCAAGACGTTCGCTGCGTGGGTCAACGCCGTCGACGCGTCGGGGAACAGCGGAGCTTCCGTCATTTTCGACGGAGATTCAGCCTCTAATAGTGACGAGGGAGTAGCGAGGGAAGTGTCAGGAGCTGCTTGATCGCTTTGAGGCTGTTGTTGTTGCTGTCCTGCTTTACGCTGCTTCTTCATCTCCTTCTTCAGTCGACGCTGGTGCTTGGCGATGCCTTCGCGTGCGATGCGTTCGAACAGCTCCTTCTTGTCTCCACCCACGGTGTGGTCGCGACGCACGAACTTCCAGGCTGAAGCGGAGGCGGAGGATTGCTCTCCTGTGGTCAAGATGTGGCCGACGCATGTTGCAGTGTGATCCCAGATCTTGACCACTCCATCGGCGCCTAACGAGAGCAGCTCACCGGGCCACGGCACGCTCTGAAGTGACAAGACACCGGCATGATGCGCCATCCAGGACTTGGTCGACGACACCACCGGCAGAGCGGCTGGTCCTTCGACGATCGACGTCCGACGACTGGCGACGCCCCCCTCGATCACTTGAATGCCGATACTCGACTGGGTACTGGAGGATCGACGACGCAGAATCGCCGAGCGTCTTGTTGGTTGGTTGTCAGACTGAGGATTTCCAGTCAAGAAGCGGAGATCCCAAGCGAAGATCTGCCCCGTTTCAATGCCAATGTAGAGCATCTCGGGGTGTGTACTGGTAGCTGCGTGTGATGATTCAGGTGAGACGCTGGTGGAGCAAATGGAAGTGACGCCATCCAGCTCGAGTTTGCTTTGTAGAGGCCGGGACGGGGTGGACTCGACCATCACGAGTCTCATAAGGGGGTAAGCGATGCTGCTGCGAACTCCGATCGTTGGCCAGACGAAGATTCCTCCTGTCACGTCGGCGGAGACTAGTAGCCCCGGTGTTGCAGCGGGGAAGTGGAGCGCTCGGATCTCTCGAGTGTGGACTGAAGCGCAACGAAATAGCAGCGTGATACGTCGGAGATCGTAGACTTGCACCCCACCAGCGTCGTCCGCTGTAGCCACGAACCTCGTGGTATGCAACTCCGTGGACAATGGCGGAGGTGAACACGTGCAACACGTGATACTCGACTTGTGCGCCTTCTCTACAAAGTGCACCACTTCCAAATTCGACTCCCCTGGCGGTGAGTCCAAGACGCAGATCATCCGATCGTCGCCAGTAGATACTAAACACTACAGCAACATCGTGTGAGTACTCGAGCCCATTGAGTCATACACAGAGATTGCTTACATTGGCATGAGAGCAGAACACGAGCGAGGTGACGGTGCCGTCGTGCACCATTGTTTTCGTCAACAAAGCTCCAGTGACGGGGTTGTACAGTCGAATTGCTCCGTCCTGTAGTACAGTCATTCACACTTAACGTTAGTTGCAATACGTATCCTCATTAGGCATTCCTCTAACCACCAGACACACGTACATTCGTCGCCACGTAAAGCTTTCGTTCGCGGGGGCTATCGAATGCAATGGCGCAGACTTCCGCGTCTCGGATGGAGACTGGTTCCTCGATCTTCGCCCCCGAGTTGGCGCTCCACACGGTGATGCGGTTCTCAACTACCCCAACGAACGTATTGGCCACGGTGTTGAACACCACGAACCGGGTGGGGGCTGTGCCAGGCGAGTCGTCCACCGCTGCGTCTTCTTGTCCGACCGACTGCATCACGGCACTGAAGCGATACAAACGCAAGTTCCCCGTGATGATATCGCACGCAGGGCTGTCCGACGTTGAACTCGCTGCTGGCTCGTGGTGCGGCTCGTGAGCTTTTTCAGAGTTAGCACCGCCTCCTGACCCATTCGACGACGTCATGAACATCCGAAAGCGACACAAATTGGGCGTGTGGAGCTCGAACGTCTGCAGCATCGAGGCGAGATGGTTCCCAGAGAAGCCCTTGGCGCAGCGCGTGATGTCCCAAAGCTTGAAGTGTCCGCTTTGATCCCCCGTTACCGCCAGACAAGGTCCCGTCGTAGAGGAAGACACGAACTTGGCCCCCATGAGGCAGTGGTGGTGTCCTCCCAGCTTCGTCTTGAGCGTTCTACCGGGGATCCCCCAGCAATAGGCTTGGTACTCGAATCCAGAGCTCAGCAGTAACGTGTGAGCGGAATCTAGGGTCAATACAGCCTGTTGGTGACCTCGGAGGACGAAGGAGACGGTTAGCACAGCAGATGGACCTCCAAGTGAGGAATTAGTGCCTGCTACAGTCTCCCAGACTGTGATCGTGTGGTCGAACGAGGCCGTAGCAACGTAGGGCGTCTCTGGGATGTCCAGACACGCAGCTAATCGCTCCGTGTGATGACGAGGGAGAAGCATTGGAGGCGGTGGAGGGGCTGCACCAGCGTGCATCGGCACCTCGAGGTCCCAAAGCTGCACCTGATCAGTGGACCCCCCAGCGACGAACAAGCGCTTGAGTGGAGGGGGACACCACTTGACGAAAAGCGCTGGGAAGCGACCGACGAGTTTCCCGTTGAAGACGTAGGAGCCGACGGTGGCGTCGATGATGGACCAGAGCGAGATGCACAGGTCGCTGCTTGCGATGGCCAACGCGTTTCGAGACGGCACGTGCTCCGCGTCCAGAACTTCGAGAGAGTCAAAGACGTCCACTTGTTTCTCGCCCGCCTTCTTCTCCGCGGCCAGCTTCTCGCTGCAGTTGAGTTCGTGAAGGAAGTTCATGTCGAGATCAAACATCTACACAGCAATATAAAGTCAAATTCTGTAAGTTTTGGCAGTCTTCAACACACACTTGAGTATCAAATTTCACTTACTAGAATGCGTGGAGACTTGTGTTCGATCACTGCAAGTCGCTTTAGTTGTGGGAAGGCCTTCAACTTGCTCACTTGATAAGGAAAAGTCCTGCATATCATGCCAATTGTAAGTAAACTTTACCAATAATTAACTCCACGAACACCTCGCACCGTGCTGCCGTCCCGCTGCTGAGCGGTTCTTGGCGATAGACAATCATCGAGCGTGGAGGGGCATCATCGGGATCTCCGTGGGTCTGTCCCTGGTCGTGATCATTCTCGTCATGGGGTATCCGCGTAGCCACGAGCCCAATCGCGACACAGAACGACGTGAACTCCTCCCAGTCCACGACCGCATCGCCATTGATGTCGATCTGCTCGAACATCTCGAACAACAGTCCAACCAACGCAGTGGCGCGGCCGAGATGCTGCATCAGACTCGGTCGACTGCGCATCAACTCCCAGAGTAACAGCCGAGCAAAGTCGACTTTGGGAAGACCGTCGTCGTCGGGGAAATGCTGCTCGATCCCGAGGAATTCGTTGCAACTGAGAGCGGCGCAGATCCCAGCGACACTCGACAGTGGGTTCCGATTGGGGATCTTGATGTCGGGCATGAGATCCAGCAGGAAAATCTGCATGCTTTCAATGAGAGACGCTGTCACTGCACTGCGGACCACGACGTTGCTGCGGTCGTCGGTGGCAGCGTGGAAGGCCCAGTCGTGGTGGTTCCCGTGGCGTCGGAAGAACTTACACAGCACCACGACATTCGGCTGCTTGCCGATCTGGCGTCGTACGGATTTCGGGTCGTGGGAGATTGCGAGTAATCGAGTGCGTTCTCCGGCGTCGAACACGAATCTCTTGCCGCCTGCAGCGAGCGCCTGAGCTTCAGCTTCTGCTTGAGAGCTGTCGACTGCGTGCAGGTCGCAGGTGAGCGAGAACGCGTTCAGCTGGGGAGATCCAGCGATCTCGTCCTCCGCGTACGTGACCAAGCAGCCCACGACCTCCACGTACGGGTGCAGTTTGGCCATGGAGAACCGCACGACCTCCCGCTCGTTCGCCTCCTTGGACTTGGCGCGGGTTACTCGGAAGTTACCCTCCCCGAAGAAGGAAGTGCTGTGACTGGAGCTGGCCTGGTGGCTGCTTGAGGAAGTGTCGGGGGAACTGGCACAGCGAACAACTTGCAAGACGTCGCCCTGAGTGTATCAATTTCAAGCCGATTAGAGTCAATCAGGGGCTCAGATTGGAACTTTGTGGCTTGCACCTGCGCGTTGAACAGGAGGAAGACGAGCTCGACGATCCACGGGACGTTCTCGTCTTCATCTCGGCGAAGTCTCTGCGCAGAGAGAGGAATTGAACGTCAACAACCAGATGACCACTTCAGCCTCCGATTTGTTTCGAGTTGATCGTACAAACACGACGTGGGGCTTGGACGCTGGTAGTGGCGTCACATCTTCGTCTTTCAGTGCATCCCACTCGCGAGCGGAGGCCACCGCATTGGTGTCCGCGTCCATTGCATCCCCCCAAAACTGTGAACCGTGAAACGACACTAAAAAGTTACTAGAGTCTGTCGTTTTTTAGCGAGTTATCTATCCACCGCCTCTTCGACGGCCATGGTGCTGCATGAAGAAGACTCGGACGAGCTGCTCTCTCGCCTCTTTCGACGCTGCAATGGATGCGTCGGCCAACCAGTAGCAGCTCGGTCTCAGTCTATCAAGGGTCGACGACTAGGGACCGAGGGACAAACTCTCGCGGTGACCAACCTCCACGATTTGGCTCGTGAACTAACAGCAACGGAGCGAGCTCTCCACCCTCACAGCAATGAAGCAGCAGAGTGCAATAACCCACCAGCTACGAACAACCAAAAGGTGCAGAGTCCGACATGGGACGAACTGGAAGAGATCGTTCGTGAACTGCATGAGCTGTACCAACGCAGTGACGAAGTGACGCTGTCACTTCGGGAGCAAAAGTACGCTGAGTTACTTACCAACGCTGCGGTGAGAACCTTAACGCAAGCTTGCTTGAGTGGTGATCGCGGAGATCTGGACGCTTCGGGTGTGAGAGTGAAGCTTCTGGAGCTGGCTGTGCGGCCTACCGAGCAGTGGCGCTGTCTAGCGTTTACATTGTTCCTGGACGCAAGCATCGCCTCACTTGCAGCGATATTATCATCACTGGAAGACTCGTCAATTGCTCGAGCTCAGCATCTCGAGGTTAATCTGTTCAAGCTGCTGCGAGAGATGCTGGGCAAGGCTGTCGTGGTGTCAACGACGACTATAGCAGCCGAGACGATGTCTAGTGTTCGAGATAATCACCAAGGTCTCCATTGGGTCGAACAGGCTGTCGGGTGTCTGGAGTTTTTCGTCAAGAAGGCGAGCGGGAGCTACTCCTCGGACCGACTGAGGGCGTTAGATGAACACACGCTTCTCTTCTTGGTGGCTGAGGCTAGCAACCGAAGTTGCATCGCTTCCGAGCTTCAGCAGAAGGCGATGGAGCTCGTGGTCGCGACGATGTACGCGTTCAAAGTCGTCCCTGCTGGGAAATCGGTCGGCCCAGAGTGGCAACAACCGACCAAGGACCACACAGTCTGGAACTGTGGCCTGCCAGTCGCAGCGGTGGAGCAATTCGTGAGTCTCGAGTTGCTGCTGTATCATTTCTACAACGCTCCGATCGCTCGCCTGCAGCGCTTGGCTTGTATGGTTCTGGTGGATTTAGTGTGCGAGCAGCTCCGACGCACTGGCAGCCGTGAGGGCATCAGCACGGCAGGTCTCGACCAGATATGGCGCACGTTTGTGGAGTGGGAAGACCCGTCCACTGGCATGCGGCAGGCTTTACTGTCGCCCTACATTTCGAGCGCTCGGGTGGTCAAGCAACTGGCCCCGAGCTGCCCGTTGGTACCGGAGAAGCAGCTCAATGCGTTCGTGAATCAATTCCGCGTGCTCACTCAAATCGACACGTACTTCGGGGTGAATCCAAGTCTGGACAAGGCTGTCAAAGTGGCCAAGAGCCACAGCAACGGGAGTTTATCGGAAGAAGTGCTCGAGCAAGTGTCCAAGCAGTTGCTCTCAAGTCGCGCCGTGGAACGCTATCGCGGTGAGCGCTGGCTGGCGGAGCTTTTAACCTACGGACAGGACGACGACGTTTTCACGTCGTACGACAGTAAGGCAACCACAACTACAGGGTCCGTTCGCAAGCAGCCTGAAGCGATTCTAGTCCGCCCAAAGCCTGAGGCTGCTGTTCCAAGTACCCCCGCTGGAGAAGAGCTGGAAGAAACGTTCTGCTATGACGAAGGAGGAGAGATTGGACTCGCAGCCCAGGCGAAGTTTTGGGGGTTAGCATCGCCGACAAACCCTCCTGCACTCCGTGAGTCGTTTGCAAGAGTGTTGACACTGTTTGTGAGACGAAAGCTGCAGCTAAGCGTAAGTATGAGACTCTCGTTAGTGTGGCGGTTGATGCTGTAGATTAATGGTGATCTGTGTGCTATGTACAGTCAGGGAAGGCGGAGGAAACGACGATCGAAGAGATTAACACCTGCTTGCGAGTGCTTCTTGATCATCAAGAGAGCGAACCGGCAGTGCTGATACCAGTGATTCTGCTCATCCTAGACATTTGCCAATGTGAACTGTCATACATTGACAAGCGATGGCAACAGCGGGACTTCTCCACGTCTTCATCCTCTAGCGATAACCAGCACGAAGACACTTACACGATCGTGGCGTGGTCGGACTCGCTGGCGTCGAGGGTGCTGAATGGGGACGTCGCACTGGATAAATCTCTGCTGCGGCAGATTGACACGGAGTTCTTGCTGCACGTACTGAAGGTGCTACACGAGAGCTCCAGCAGTCACCAGTATATTGAGTGCCGTCGAGTCTGCTGTGGAGTGGAGAAGTCTCTAGTCGGGGATGTAGCAGCGTGCACGGCGCTCATTCTCACCGATGCTCTGTCGGACAACAACGCTGCAGTCGCCAAGGTTGGAGGTCTGGCAGCCTTGACTCCGTTCCTGCAAGCTTGCGACACCCGAATCGCTGTGTAAGTGTCAGCAATTTGCCTGCACTTGGTCGAAGGCTGATGGCTGACAATCGTTGCTTTGCTATGCTCAGGTTCATTGCCAAACTCATCGGCCAGTTAGTCAAGCAGGCCGACGAAGTTCAATACTCCGCGTTCCTCCGCGAGCTCTACGTCGCCTGCGTCGAGGCCGACGACGAGAGCGCGCTGTACAACTCGTACCTGCACACGCAGACGCTGCTCCACGATGTCGACGCGTCCTAGCTAGCGTAGACCAACGTTAAAGACAAAATGTAGCCAATTGAACAAGATCCCCCTTCAAAACCGTTTAAACGACTTTTACAGGAGTAGTTAATCCCATAACCTTTAAGAACACATACCCAGATCTTTTGATTTATCTACGAAATACGCGTTAAATACGATAACTAACCGGACAGATCTAATATACCGAAACGACTGGTCAGCATGATTTCGCCCTAAATCCGAAGATCCGAGGGAATCCTCGTGTCATTTTCATCGCGACGAATCTCAAGCGAACACCAAGGTTTGCCCTTGTTGTATGTATGTTTGCCGGCAGGGACTTGATGCCTCTTGCGCCTTCTCTGAAGGTGCCCCTGGTTGGGTGTAGAGTTCTGCCGAGGAGTGCTTGCCTTGGTGTCTGGGTGGGTCGGGCAGTTGCTGAAAAGCGGCATACCTTGCCGAGATCCTGGGCATGGAGGAGGGCGCCTCGGGCTGCGCTGGCTGATAGCGAAGTATCGGGAGATATTGTGTGGAGTTCTTGCTGCAATTTGCTCGGACCATGAAACGCTCCAGACATGCATCGAATCAATACAATACATGGATCTATTCGTTCTCTTGCACAGTTGGCCGACAAGGTGCTCGAGACCTCTTGCGCCTCTTCTCCCCTCGGGGAGGGAGACGTTGTCGGTTGGGTGGAGAGTGCTCTCGCTGGAGGCTTCCCACGCTGCCCGGTGTTCCCTAAGAAGCTGAACGACTGCCTAGTATGCTGGTGGGGAGGTTAACCGAGCACGAGGAGAGCGCCTCGAGGTGAGTCGGCAGATAGCGAGCCTCGGGGATATTAGGTGGAGTTCTCGCTGCAATTGACTTGGACCATGGAAAGCCCCCGACATCATTAGACATGAGTTGTAGATGCGAGCCGAAAGATAGGATACAGTTGGAACGAGTAACATGTTTATCGCACTGAAATGACAAGACACAAATTCTGTAGCTAGTCAACTTGGCTTTCATCCCACGTCATGTTCACATTTACGGGAGCTGGTGGAATGGGTCTGAGCTGTTGGAGGAAGTCTGCGCTCCTGTCGACTGGCCCATGGACGCGCCGCCCTGCGCGAACTGCTGCTGCTGCATCATTTGCATGTTCATCATCTGGGGCTGCGCCATCATGCCCATCTGCGGCTGCATCATCATCATTCCAGGCTGCATCTGCGGCTGACTCATGCCCTGCATTGGCATCTGCTGCATGTTGGGGTACATTTGCTGCTGCATGCCCGTCGAGCCGTCCGTGAGCTGGAGCTGGTTCATGTTCATGCTCAGCTGCATCATGTTCGGCTGCATCTGCTGCTGTCCCTGCATCGGCATGGCCATCACAGGGGTGGGCTGGTCAGCACCGCGCGCCTTCTGCATGTCGTTCAGTGTCCGCTTCTCCTCCGGGTTGGCGGACAGGGTCTTCTTCTTCTCGCTCGCCAGAGAGTCAAAGTCTACGATGTTGTTCTCCGGCAGGAGGTTCGTGCGGAACGCATCCGCTTGCTGCTGCTGCGACTGAGCTGCCGGGTTAGCAGCGGGGGCTTGAGAGCTGCCGTCGAAAACGGATTGCTGCACAGGGACAGGAGCTTGGACGGGGGCCGGTGCGAAGCTCAGACCCGCAAGATCCTGCAGAGGGTTCTGGCTCTGCGGTGCATCGAAGATCGAAGGCTGCATCTCCTGCGCAGCACTGGCCGGCTGGGCGGCAGGCTGCACATCCAGGTCCACGCCCAGCAGATCAACGCTCGCGCTGCTAGCAGCAGCGGCCGCAGTCGCCTTCTTGCTTCCGCGCTTCTTCGCCTTGCGACTGCTCTCCTGTTCCGAGGTTGACTCGTCATCCGTCGACGCCATCGATTGCCGCCGGGTGCGCGACTTATTGCTGGATTTCTCCTTCTTGCTCTTCTTGGACTTGGACTTGGCCTTCTTGGACGTCTCCTTCTCTTCCTCGACAGGCGGAGGCGGCAGCTTGGCCGGGTCAAAGGAGTACGAATAGTTGGCGGCTGCCTTCTTCCTGTCCTCCTCGTCACTCTCGCTCTCTTCCGAGTAGAATCCGCTCTGCTTCTTGCTCTTGCTCTTCTTCTTCGCCTTGGCCTTGCTCTTGTGACGTCGTTCATCCGCCGACTCCGTCTCCGACGACTCGGAAATCGACAGCTCCTCACTCTCGCTCTGCTGGGACGCGTCACTGTCCGACTCGCTCTCGCTCTGCTGCTTCTTCTTGCTCTTCTTGCTGCTCTTCTTGCTCTTCTTCGTGTCGCTCTTCTTCTTAGCGTGGCGACTCTTGCCATGGTGGTGGTGGTGGTCCGTCGAGCTCAGACTCTTGGGCTCGTACCCCTTCGACGGGTTACTCGAGTAGTCCGAGTACGCCTTGGGTCTCTCCGTGGCAAAGTCGTTCTGGTAACCCCCTCCACTGCCATTGTACCCCGCGTTGTAGCCCCCTGCGCCGCCGCCGCCCGAGTAGGACGACGACGAGCTGCGGATATCCGCCATCCAGTTGGCGCGACCGTCATTCCGCGGCATCTGCTGCGCGTAGTGCTCCGGGATGGCGTCCGAGTTGGGCCCGCGCGCCAGCTTGCCGCCGTACTCGATGACCTTGCCGCCGAGCC
>JAIKVE010000914.1:0-15062 GCA_024679115.1 Phytophthora pistaciae
ACGCTGTCGACGGCCGACCTGATCGTGCTGGCGGGCCAGGTGGCCCTCGAGGACGCCAGCAACGTGACCATCGACTTCCTGGGTGGCCGCACGGACGCCGACAACGGCAACGGCACGGAGATCCTGGCCCCGCGCGAGTACTACAACACGACGCTGATCGCCGTGCGCGACAACATCAAGATCCTGGGCGTGTCCCCGTACGAGGCCGTGGCTCTGGCGGGCCGTCCGCGCAGCGTGGCGCAGCAGAAGGCGCTGGGCTACTGCGGCTCGTACAGCAACGACTCGCTCACGCTGTCGAACGAGTACTTCCAGGTGCTCCTGAACGAGACGTGGACCGAGGTGTCGGAGAAGGAGTACAAGGCGGAGGGCAAGGACGTGTACATGATGGACACGGATCTGGCTCTGCTGGCGGCGCCCGAGCTGAAGGAGGCGGTGCAGCTGTTCGCGTCCGAGGAGACCGTCTTCAAGCACGTGTTCACTTCGGCGTGGGCCAAGGTCATGACGGCCGACCACTTCAACGCGAGCAGCTACTAAGCAGTGCGGCGGCGCGCGTACTTCCTAGTCTAGTCGATCGATGAGTACAGGTAGTTGTAGTTGACACTGCGTACCCCTGCTGCAAGAGCGGGTAGCTTAATTAAATCGGAGTTCTATGATCAACTTGGGTAGTACTTGCTTTTCATTTATCAACGTGGACGTTACTGCCGTCTCGGTCGTAACGAGCTTCTGACCAAAACAAAGTCTTCTCTTTTACACATTGATATCCGCGTCACAAGCCAAACCAAGGCCAGCTAATTTTGCGCTTGCTGGGCCAGATACGCGGCGATTTTGGCTCAGCCGCGACGTTCGCGACCACGGCCGTCAGCTTCGGGAACGCCTCCAAGCTAAACGTCGGGATCCCCCACTTGATCCCGTTGTCCACCAGGTCCAGCAACTGGACGTCGGCGTACGAGATGTGGTCCCCGAGGATGAATTTGCCCTCCACGAGCTTCTCCAGCGCAGTGAAGAACTTGGGTGCGGTCTCGTCGACGAACAGCTTCTGCTTCTTGGCCTTTTCGTCTGCGTCCTGCGTCTTGAAGACGATGTCGATGAACGCGTCCGCCAGTTCGCCCAACGAGCAAGAGAACATGTCCGCCTTCAGAGCTTTCACCGGATCACTCGGGTACAGCCCCGCGAGCTTGGCGGCGTAACGAGCAATCGCCATGCTTTGCGCGTAGGTTGTGCCATCCACTTCAAGCACCGGAATCTGGCCGAACGGTAGCGTCGGCTTGAGCGCTGGGAAGTCGGCGCGGGCTACGCGGTCGTCCGTGAACGCCACACCGCCGTCGCTGAAGATCAACCGTGTGAGCTCGGCGCGGCCCTTGCCGTCGAAGTAGGTGAGCTTGAGCTGAGGCTGGGCCATGGCGTGCAGGGAAGCACTGCAGTGTGAGCTTTAGAGCGCTTGGTCGAATCGCTGAATGAGTGGGAGCCCAACAGTCGCTTCGTATCTAACTACCCGTAACAGTTGCCCACCGCAGATTGAAATGCAGGGATGTTTGATAACGTTTTTTCAGATGTACTTCTACTTGTCGAAGTAGACAGAGGCAACGGAGGTCTACTCCGGATCCGGTCCGGTCGACCAGCGCAAAGAGAGGCATCCCTTGAAGGCATCGCAGGCCAATTCATCGACGCCACCGCCAACAAAACGAAAGCGAGGTAGCGGAAGCAACGGCCTTGTTGGAGGTCAGAAACTTGTTCGTGTTTTGAGCATTGTGGCTCTGATTATAAACTACGGAGACAATCAATCTACTGCTTCGACACGTACGCGGCGATCTTGGGCTCCGCCTCGACGTTGTTCACCACCGCAGTGAGCTTGGGGAACGCGTCCGTCTTGAAGTCCGGGAAGACCCAGCCGACCTTGTTGTTGACGAAGTCGAAGAGCTGCAGGTCGGCGTACGAGATCTTGTCGCCGAGGACGAACTTGCCGGCCACCTGCGTCTCGAGCGTGGCGAGGAACTTGGCACCGTCTCCTCGATGAACACCTTCTTCTTCTGGGCCTTCTCCGTCTCATCGGGCGTCTTGAAGACTAAGTCGACAATCGGGGCGTCCAAGTCGACCAGCGAGCAGGAGAACATGTCGGCCTTCAGGGCCTCCACCGCATCAGTCGGGTACAGGCCAGCAAGCTTGGCGGCGTAGCGAGCGATGGCCATGCTCTGGGCGTACACGACGCCATCAACCTCGAGGATCGGCACCTGGCCGAACGGCAGCGTGGGCTTGAGCGCTCCGAAGTCGGCGTACGAGATGCGCTCGTCCGTGAACGCAATGCCGCCGTAGAGGCTTGAGCGCTCCGAAGTCGGCGTACGAGATGCGCTCGTCCGTGAACGCAATGCCGCCGTAGCTGAAGATGATGCGCGACAGCTCTGCGCGGCCTTTGCTGTCGAAGTAGATGAGCTTGAGGGTAGGCTGGGCCATGGTGCTTGTGTTTTTGGAGGTTGACCGTGAAGGAAGCGGAGCAAATTTGCGAATGAGCTTGTCTTAGCACGTTCACGGACACTTCAGGGCGCGTATTACCATTGCACCTGGAATCGGTGCTTGAGTTTAGGTGTCTGCCGGCCCGCCCTGCCAATTAATCGATCGGAACTGCTGTAGATGCACGTAAAGAGCGCTGCTTGCGTCATAATTGCAGCAGGCGAGGAACTTTTGTTGATGAATGGAATTGGCGGTGTTGCATTGATTATTGCTGTGAACATGGCACAACTTCCCGTAAACCTAAACGTTAGGACGAGCCTTTTTCTTCCAAGTTGAAGTTGCATTTACCGTTGTTGCTCGTTTAGCTCCGGTGAAAAATAACCGCTTCTCTCCGCAAAGTCCGAGAACGGTCAAAGCGTCATTCGTCCATCGCCAGCACGTCGAAGCAGGATGGATGAGGAGCTGCGGACGCTGCTGCGAGACGCGGAGGAGGCTCAGCGCCAGACGCTGCAGGCGATTGCAGAGGACGCGGGCCAAGTGGCGCGGCTGAAGGACCCGGTGCTGCTGCTGCTGGACGTGCTGAGCCAGTCCGAGACGACGGAGGCGCGACGCGAGACGCTCCAGGTGCTGCGTCGACTGTTTGCCGCCTGCTCCGCCTACTTCTACGACGCGCAGGCCTTCCTGGAGTCAACTGCAGACACGGCAAGGTCCCACCATGTTGCGAAGCGAGGCAACGCCGTACTTAAGGCGCTGCTAGCCTCGTTAACCTCGTTGAGCAGCCGAGATGAGGTGGACGAGGAGATTGTGCAGTCTCTCGTGGACATGCTACGAGATTTGTGTCTTCAGTCCATGAACGCCACGGACGTGGTGGCTCTGTTCGACTTTCTACGGCTTGGACGGCCGCCTGCACGTCGGCGGGTGCTGCAGATGCAGAAGGAGCTCGTGGAGATGGATACATTGCCGCGCGCGATCTTCACGATGAGAGGAACCAATGCAGGGTTGATTGTGCCGTCAGAGCAGCAATTGTTTACAAGAAGAGGCTACAGTTGCAGCTTTGGGATCCATTTGGACGCAACTGCGGCGGTTGTGCCGCTCTACAGCTTTAGAGGTCTCAATGGGCAGGGTGTGTCGGCGGTGCTGGAAGAGAAGTCGCTGGTTGTGAGGATGCTCGCGGGTCAAGGCGCAGTCCAGCAAGTTGAAGTGCCGTTTGCAGAGTGGATTGATAAAATGGAGAGGGAGTGGGTACACGTGTGTGTCGTGCACGCCAAGAAGATGGTTTTCAAGGATAAGGTGACGGTGTACGTGGACGGTAAGAACGTGTTTAATGGGAATCTTGGGTACCCGGACCCGCTCATGATGGTAGGCGGCCAGAACAGCATCGGTATTGAGCCTCTCGCAGAGAGTTTGAAGGGAAAATTATGGAGTCCGACACTTTTTGGGGTGGCGTTGTCGGAGGCGGAAGTGCAAAGGTTACACTGGCTGACCCATTGGAAGAATGACCTCAACTCGGTCGCAGCTGAAAACGCGGGACTTACAGACAAGTCCAAGTTTTGTTTTTGCTACGATGCGCGGAGTTGCGATCTGAAAAAGCGCGTTTGCTATGATGTCAGTGGAAACGATTGCCACGGCTCGCTGGGACCTGGAACGAGTGCCTATGTTACTCAGAGCTTCGTTCATGCCTTGGACTCTGTGGGTGGATGCGCGTGTTTCCTTTTGCTGTTGCTGGACCAAATTCCGGAAATGGCGGACTTTCATCCTGTGCACGAGTTTGGAATGGGCGAGATCTCTGATCTTCTGGCATTTGTTGGCATCGGACTTCGTCGCAGCACTGTGTGCAGGTCACACTTCGTTCGCTTGCATGGCGTGAAAGTGGTGGAGTTTATATTGCAATCCATTTCGCCCAGCTATCTGTCTGTGGATCTTTTGGATGGTGTCGTTTCGATCCTGGAAGCTATGACAGACTTCTTAGAAAGTGACGAAGAGATCATGGAGTATATTTACCGTCTGCTCTTCTTCAACACGAGCTGGTTTTTGTCACCATTTGACACACAGGTGAAGCTGTTGGGGGAGGTGCTTCCGAAGTATCTCCAAATACTTCAAAAGGTGACGTTACGGGAGCGAAGTCGACTATCCGACACTGGGTCACCGAGTAACAATTCGGGAAAGCTGGTGGTTTCCCGTGCAACATCCTTGAGTGAATTTTCTCGCTCGTTGGACACAAAGGACCGTGTGGACGTTAGTTTTTTCTGTCGTCTAATCTCACAGGTATACACATCGAGTGGTTCGGCTGACAAAGAGTTCACAGCTGGCCAAATGGACGCAGCCCAGTTGGCACAATTGCGCGACCTAGTTCTTCAAAAGTTGATGGATCTCCTGCTTTTCCCACCGGTTCAGGATGTTGCGAGCGATCAATGGAGACAGCTGGTTGCGTATATTTTCCGGCAATGCGATGCAAAGGGACCCTGTGACAGTGACAACGTGGATGTGGAGGACATTTTACAGTATTTAACTCGAAATCTGGCATCGACTGAGCTTCGTAAAGTTGCAGTTGGTGTTCCGACGCGTCAGATGCAGTTGACTACGAATGTGTTCAAGCTCTCTAAGGGCACCGTGCGTGTTCTGTGGAGACCAATGCTGTCGACGAAGTACAACGTGCGATTGGCGGCACTTCGGTTGTTTGAGCTGTACACGTCTGAGAAAGTATTACTTCACAAGAGTGATATGCTTATGCTCTACTCGTCGTTCCAAGCTCACACGCTTACGGTTGATATTGCCGATTTACTGTTGGATATTGTCATCGGGCGGAAGCGCGCAGCACAGGGTAACACGAAACCCGCCGTCGATGTCCGCACTGGAAGCTTCGCACGGATGACTTTCATTCCGATGGTTTTGTTGGGCCTGATCCATAACGCGAATTTCGATGTCCAAGCACGTATACTATCAGAAATTCGGGCTCAGCTAAGTTCACCTACTATGGGAGATAGCGTCAAAGAAGCTATTAGGTCATGGCCGTCGTGGATGAGTCGTTTGCGATCACTCAGTCTGGGAGCGTCTGTTGCAGCAGCAGCGAACGCTAGCGCTGAAATTGGTGTATCGAGGGAAAGGAGTTTAACACAGTCCGAGGAGATTAACGAAGCATGCGCCCTACTAAGTGCTGACACGACCTCCGCGTTCGCCAAGCTTGGAGCTGTTCGAGTGATTGCAGAGTCTGGAGATGTGTCGGGATGCGACTTCGCGCTAAGTCTTCTACAAAATCGAGGCCAAAGTGAAGCGATCACAAGTGCAATCATTGAAATGGTGATAAACCAGTTCCCACAACGTTGGTGCGAGCTTGTGCGCAAGCTTGCCAACCAGATGATCGCTGATATCATTGTCTACTGTGTTCTTCACGTGAAAAATGGGTGGATGCATTTCCTGGAATTTTATTTCTGCCACTGTCGAGTGCCGTCCGAGCTTTGTAGTCTAACGGCAGTAATTTGCGAGCAAGTTGTGCGTCAAGCAGCCCAGAAACACTCAATGCCTCAGTCCGAGATCATTTGGGAGAACTTGTGTCAAGTTGCTGCGATAGTATCGCAGAGCGTGCTGTTGGCTACGAAAATGAGTGAGAGCTTGCAATTTAACGACATTATTCCCTCTCCTGGTCAAGAAAGTATTCTGACTCGCAAAGCATTTGAGCTCTGGCAAGTGGTTCTGCCTCATTTGGACCGAATCAACTGGGATGGTCTTATGGCAAACCTCATCCAAAATGCTGACTATGGATCAGAGGGTACTTCGGAAGAAACGGCAATTTTCACTCACCTTGTTGCTTCGCGTTCACGATCAACCTTTTTGGCTCTACAAACGACACTCAAGCATGTAACGCTAGCTCAGGCTACGAGCGATGTCGAGTTGGTTCGAAAGCTTCAGAATGTGTTGGAACTCTTAAAGCTGATCGCTTCCATGGCAGTTGCAACGTCATCTCAACGTTCTAGTGGATCACTGTCACCGTTGTCTGGATCATTCTCATCGGGGACATCGACTCCCCCCGTATCCGGATCTGTGCTGCCGGACATGGCTCTCACGTTACCACTATCTGGGATTACGGACTCTTCGAAGTTTTTCACTACTTCGCACGAAACGGGCCCAGCTCCTGAAAGAGAATTGATTCACATGTACACGCTAGATGCCTGCTACACGATACTGGAAGCTTCACTTGAAGGACATGACATTGAGACCATCCGCTTGCTCGTTAAAATTATGGTGGCGCTGGCTAACACAGCATTGCACCTGCGCGACCCCAGTGCTAAGCCGGAGCTAACCAAAACCTTGCAGATCATGTCGTCAACTGATCTTCCGTTCTTCAGCGAACTATCTCAGTTTCGCGAACTTTTCATGCTTTGGAGGCTTCACCGTGAGAACCATCACACTTGCTGCGACCCAAATATTCTTCAAGGTTATGTTGACGCACTACATGCTGACTTTGTCCGCCGTTGGATTTACGTGATGGAGCACCATGCTGTCGAATTCAATCCGTATCTCATTCAGCAGCATGCTAACTCACAGGCAGAGTTGCTGGGGCAAGAACTTCAGCAGTGCGAAAACCTGTGGAAGGAAATTACCGTCGAAGATGAAGCAGCTGAAGTAGCTCGTTCCAATGAGCAAGACCTGGCAGATGAGTCGCGACTTGTCGAGCTAAAGCACAGCACGGAAAAGTTTGCAAGTAGTGTGCACAAGCTGCTGGCGCATTCAAGTCACGACGGTGCGTCGACGTCTTTGTTTGGCGAAGGTGATTCAACCTCGGAAGTTTCTGGGCGGGCGCGTGAAGGTGATACTAGAGTTGGTGGTAATGGGGTGATTCTCAAAATCGACTCGAGGGAAAACAGCTTTCGAATGCGTCTTCGTCTGAAGCGAGTGACCGAGGATTACCGTGCCCGGAACTTAAGCTGCGAGTACCCTCCATCAGAAACAGAAAGCAAAGAGAGTGGCAGAAAGCTTAGTCGGCGCTTCCGTGGGTCGATTCAGGAGGGGTTGGCTGACTTGGAACACAGTTGGCGAAGTGACGCTGGATCGGATTACAGTGACTTTCTCGCGGACGCTCAAATGCGGGCAGCAATAATTCGATCAGTGTCAAACCCAGAAGAATTTGAAAGCGCGTATGGAGGCGCATCAGATGATGATGATCTGGACGCAGACGATATGGACTTTTATGATGCCGAAGAAGATGAAGAGTTGTCTCAATTCTCGGCCGAATCGCTGCAAAAAGAGCTGGAAGTTGACAGTAACACGCTAGCGGCTTCAGCACCAAGTGCGCACCAAGTCGATTCTGCGTCTGCTACTATTTCCGACCCAGTTGGCATTCCTGGGACGTCCGGCACGACGGCAACGACGGCAACGACACCCGTATCGCCATCTCCAATGTCTCCTGTGCTGTCACAAAAGACTGCATCACCCCTGAGCTCATTTTCTTTGGGGGCGTCAGTCTTGACTGTAGTTGGTGGTGTTGCCGATTATTTCCAGAGGTCTGTCAAAGATGCCAAAGACGCAGTCGAGTACGGGGTGGACTCACTATACACGACGAAAGATGCAGTGTCAGAAGAAGCCCAAGCGTTGATGCAAGAAGTTTCTACACTCATCGATTCAACCCAAGGAAGCCAAGTGGGCACTGAAAGTGTTGCCCCGGATGCCGTCTCGCTAGAGTTGACGCCGACTTCACTTAAAATGATGGAGGCGAAGTTTTCTCCTGACAAGGTGGATGACAGTCTCCCGGAGCTCTTCCCATCATCATCAAGCACTCGAAGCGGGGAACACGAAAAGACGGGAAAGCGTACGAATGCGCGGTCAAAGATCGACCTGCAAGTCAATGCTCAGCTCGTTCGACATTTGCATGTCGTAGAGGGAAAGCTCATCCTGTCGAGTTCTTCCCTCCGGTTTGTGGCTGAACGAGTGGTTGATGAACACGAGACTGTGGTCGTCGAAAAAATGCCTGGCGTACCTGTGGAGAAAGCCTGGCGATTTCTTTTTAAACGCCGCCGTTGGAGAATTGATGATATCGTGGGCATGTATCGGCGGCGATACCTGTTGAAGCCGACGGCGCTGGAGCTATTTATTCAGTCCACGAGGAAAAACTACTTTTTTAATCTGGCGTCGGAGGATGTGGCTCTGTTTCACGAGGCTCTTATGACGCGGAGACCGCTATTGCTGAAGCGCGATCCAAGTGTCCGTAGACTGCGTCACCCAAGCAGCTTATTTCGCAACTCGCCGATGAGTAATCGCTGGGTCCAGCACGAAATCTCCACTTTTGAGTACCTTATGTGGTTGAACACGATTGCGGGCCGGACATACAACGATCTCACACAGTATCCCGTTTTCCCGTGGGTTATCTCGGATTACGAGTCAGCAACGATGGACTTTGGTCGGAGGGAGTCGTATCGAGACCTGACAAAGCCAATGGGAGCTCTGGAGCCATCTCGTCTCAAGTTTTTTGTTGACCGCTTCAATGCGTTTGAAGATCCTGACATCCCCAAGTTTATGTGAGTACACTACTTCGAGGTACTCATCATTTTGACGAAAGAGCTGATTTTTGTTGTGTTTATGGCAGGTATGGAACTCACTATTCCAACATTGGCGCTGTGCTCTACTACCTTATCCGCTTGGAACCATTTACCTCGTATGCACTGAGCATCCAAGGAGGAAAGTTTGACCACGCGGACCGTTTGTTCCACTCAATCGCGGAAACGTGGCATAACTGCCTCACAGACTACACCGACTTGAAGGAGTTAACTCCTGAATGGTTCTACTTACCTGAGTTCTTAGTGAACTGTAACAAGCTGGACCTAGGTACCAGGCAGAGCGGTGCGGATGTGAGCGATGTAGTGCTGCCTCCTTGGGCTAGCTCACCCGAAGATTTCGTGATGAAAAACCTCGTGGTACGTACATGTTCATTGTTGCAGCTTCCCAATTATTCAACTAACCCCTCTGTCTTACCAGGCCTTGGAAAGTGAATATGTGTCGGCCAATATTCATCACTGGATCGATTTGGTCTTTGGTTGCAAGCAGCGTGGGGCAGCAGCTGTGAAGGCGAACAATGTGTTCTTTTACCTTACGTACGAGGGCATGGTTGACGTCGACTCGATCACTGATCCAGTCGTGAAGTCTTCGATGCAGTCTCAGATCGCGCATTTCGGGCAAACGCCTACCCAAGTTCTTCGTGAGCCTCACCCGCAGCGACAATCGGTGGCGAGCACGCTGCTTGCAGGTAATGTTATATCACCAGCAAAGCCGCTGTCGGTGTCATTAACACCTGAACTTCAGCGGACGGTGTTGATTGTACCTCATGAGGCACCCGTTGTGCTTGTCAAGCTGATCCCAAGCACATCGCAGCTCGTCTGTGTGGACAGCAACGGCATGCTTTCTTGTCATCGGTTCGGGCCAAAGTTGACGAAACCGCAGCACCATCATCATTCGAACAAGTCCAAGGGAGCAGCATCTGCGACGAGCTCCGGTAGTGAGCACGCTGGTGAGTTCATTGAGCTTCAAGACCGAAAGAGCCGAAAGATGCTTGGTGAGAAGCGGTTTTTGTCGACCCAGCAGGGTGCCCCCAACTCGATCGCGTTGCTTCATGGCGGTATGGTGATCTGCACTGTCGGCCATCACGATTTCTCTGCGCGATTCCACTCGACCGCCGATGGAGCGCTACTGTACCGGTTGTTGCAGCATCAATCAGTGGTGACCTGCGTGAGTACCAGCAGCTCCGGCACAATGCTGGCTCTTGGTTGCACCGACGGCACCATCTCCGTGTGGAAAGTGGCAAGCATGAACTCGACGTTGCTGGACTCGCTCAAGATCTTCCGAGGGTCAAAGACGAGCTCGAAGCCTGTTCACGCTAACGACTACTCGGCCGACCAGGTGCTGCTAGGACACAACGCCCAAGTTAACTGCGTGAGTGCATCCGATGAGCTCGGCGTATGCGTCAGTGGCTCAGCCTCTAACGAGTGCCTGGTGCACAACTTGGAGGACGGCTCGATCATCCACTCGTTTGAGGTGCCTGGGGATCTCGAGCCTGGAGTCATATCGCTTGCGCTGTCCAACGTGGGTCACGTGGTGCTCCAGTCCATGGGCACCGAAGTTCCAATGCTGTATTCCTTTCACTTGAACGGAACGCTCATGGCCAAACTCTCGCTGGGCGACGCCCCGATGACATCGCTGAGTATCTGCGCTCGCTACTCGAAGGTTGTCGTGAGCAACAGCGAGCAGGCGCTCGTCTTGACAGCGCACACGCTTGACGACCAGCGCGTCTTGCTCGAGCGAGCGACGTATGGAGATGTCGCGTCGCAAGGACTGGCCCCGGATGAAATACACGTGGTGTTTGGCGTCGGTAGTGGCAAGATCGTGTGTCTTCCGCTGCTGCCACCGCAGTTGCCGCCGTCCCGAACGGAGATGTAGGAGGTATATCAAACATATATTGTCTTTTTGAATGAAATCTATGGGGGGTCACGCTCATGTGCTCCGCTCATTCCTCCATCTCCACGTCCTGCTGTCCTACCGTCTCGGCATTGGCGCCCTCATCGTCCTCTTCACTACCGCTCTCCTCGTCTAGCTCAGGAGGTCGGTTGGCGATCGAGGTTTTGAGTTCGGCAATCGTCTCCTCCACACTCTCGAGCTGGTCCTGCAGGTAGAACTCGTCCCGCAGCTCCTTCTTGAGCTTTGTGAGCATGGTCTGGCACTTCTCGAAGAACTCGAGCGCGTTGGGCAGGTCGTCCATGGCCCGGTAGCACGTGCCCACGAGGAACCAGAGCTCGGCGTTCTCGTCGTCCTCCTGCATCACTCCTTCCAGCACGTCGCACGCCTGCTCGTACCGCTCCACCTCGATGAGCATCTTGCCCGTGGCGGTGCGGAACTCCAAGGACGGCATGCTGTCCTCGTCGCAGTTCTCATTGAGACGCCGGAACGTCTCCTCCAGCAGGCCGTCGGCCGCTTCCTTGTTCTGCTGCACGAGGCGCAGGTTGGCCAGCGCCTGCGTGGGCTCGGGCAGCCCCACGTCGAACTTCATGGCCTGCTGGAAGTAGTTCTCGCAGCGCGTCTCGGCCTCCTCGTGGTCGCACAGGTCCGTCATGTAGAGCTCCCCGAGCGAGCAGAAGGCGTCGCAGATCTGCTTCTTGAGGGTGAGCGCCGCGGGCGTGCTGGGGTCCACATGCTGCTGGAGCTCCCGCTGCAGCTGGGTGATGCCCTGCGTCGTGTAGCACTCGGCCTCCTCGCCCGTGACCAGCTGCGACAGGTAGAAGTACTTGGACGGGTTCTGGGCGGGCGCCAGCGCCACGCTCTGCTGGAAGGCGGACAGCGCGCGCTCCGGGTTGTCCAGCTCCGTGCTCAGCTCGCCGATCGAGTCCAGCAGCGACGCGTTGCTCGGCTCCTGCAGCAGCGCCTTCTCGAAGAACTGCACGGCCAGCTCCGGCTGGCACTGGTCCACCAGCGCCTCCGCCTTGGCCACGAGCTCGGCCACCGAGTACTGCGCGTTGCCCCGAGCCATGGTGTCAGTCAGTCAGGCAGTTGATGAGGATGGCTTCAGTTTACCAATTGATGGCCATGGCCAGGAGCTCCAATGGTGCACGGTACCATGGAATTGGTACAACGCTGTGAAATTACGACTGAAAGGGAACATTTTTGAAGTTGTTATTGACAAATAGTGCGTACTTTATACTGCAAACGGAGCCCGCCACTATTATCTGTCTCGCCTAGTGGCGAACTTGTCGCGTCGACTCGTGCGCTCCTGCTGCTGATGACTCATTCGGTCTGGATGCTGGCTGCGTTGACTCGGTTGCTGCTGCTGGCTGCGTTGACTTGGATGTTGCTGCTGCTGTTGTTGCCGCCTGGACGGATGTTGCGACTGCTGCCTCCTGCTCGAATTGGTCTTGCGTTCCTCGATCGAGTCGTGCTCGTACAAAATAACGGGGGTCGTGCCTGTGCGGTGGCGCCCTCGATCCGAGATATCCTCCAGCGCGTTGTTGTCACGGTACCGTTGGCCTCGCCGGGTGTTGGGACCAAGCGGATACGCGTCCACCGTCAGTCTGTGATGCCCCGGAGTCGTGTTGTTGTCCGAGAGGATGGCGGTGCCGTTGAGCGAGTTCTGCAACCCGCTCACGTTGGGCGAGTATTGGTACTGGCCTTCCACCCACAGGTCCGGCGTGATGTCCGTGTCCAGCATGCTGAGCTGCGGGGCGGCTTGATGCGGGAGGTGGCCGACGATGAAGGGCTCGTCCGTGTTGCTCGGGTCTTCGGAAAACGCGCGCCGCCGGTTCCTTCGGCCATACAACACCACGGCAATCACCGCCGCAATAGCTATGAGGGCCAGGACCGAGGCCACGATCACAAGCGTCAATGGGGAGGAAGCCGTCCCGACCACCCCTTCGTCCCCGGTACTGCTGTCACTGTCACTGGCGCTTGACCCCGTCGGAAGGCTGTTGACTGGACTTTGTGTGCTGTTCCCAGACGCCGAACCGCTCTCGCTGCCGGATGAACCGCTGGACGACGAGTCCTCCGAATTCAGCGCAGTCTCATTGAAGGGGATGATGAGGATCTCCTCGTGCGACCCCGAGCCTTGGTAAATAATGTGGACCGTGGTGTCGTTGCGCAGAACTTCCGACCAGTCCATGCTGTCGTTCACCTTGACATGCCCCACGCCACTGCCGTCGACGAAGCTGGTCCCGTTCGAGAGGAACGCCATGTCCACAGTTCTGGCCGAGCCCGACCCACCGTTCGCGTTGTCCTCCTCGTCATCGACGAAAACCTGTTGGCGACGTGTCACGCGTAGCCTCTTGGTGGCCGTCATGGCGATCGACCACCGCAATAGTCGAGTCAATCCGCCGGCTCCAGCGCGCTCGCACTCAACGCAGAGTGATCAATGATCCGGAAGTGCGAACGCATCGCGCGCGGCCACACGGTAGAGGCAGTTCGGTCGCCTGTGAAAGCCCGCCGCGATGTGACCCGATCGGGGTTTACGAAGGTGCAAGTCGCGGTCTGTAGGTGCACAGAAGCCAGCTTCACTGCATTTTGCGGGCTTCTTGCGCTGTCCTTACCAATCCAGATGTCGGGAAGAGTGAGTGCAGGATCTGCCTAAAATGGCGATAGATACATTTACGGTACAGTACCTACAGTAATTAGTCTGAACTGATGGGAGGGGGTTAGGGTATCTATGTTACACGCTATTTGACGAAAAACTATCATTTTCAACGAATTCTACTCAATGAGAAACGTCTATTACAGGGGTCTGTGGTGTTGATTGGATAAAAATTGACTTCGTGCCTAGCCTTCAAAGTATGAAAATTGCACCTTTTACGCAAATTTGGAGGTCAGACTAATTACATTACATTACTGTAGCTTACGAGGGTCTTCGCATTGTGCTGCTGAGTCGGCAGCACCTGGCTCACGGAGAATGGCGGCGAGAATGTGCCGGTAGCTCACACTCAAGTCGCCCGTTACTGTGCTGCAGCGCGAGATCATGAGGTGGGAGCAGCCAGATCTTGTGTGTACATGTACATGTAGGCCTCGTCCCCTCCGAATTTCGGACGGTTCGGAGTCCGAACCCCCGGTTCCTGCATGGAGGCCCGCTCCTCCATTTCACTGCGCCACCGGACAAAGCCGAGCTGGCTTGGTGGTCGTCCCGAAAAAGTTGTCAGGAACTGTTCATAAGTCGACCGCACTCCAAAACGTAAAGGAGCCTTTCACGAATGGGAAACCAAAAACCTCTTCTCCACCGAAACTTAAAATTACGTTGCCTTCTGGTCGGTCCGGCCATTATTCCATCCCGACACTGCTGCAAACTTTACGTTGCCGGACTCACCGAACATTGCTCGCTCTGAAGTCTCACAAATGTAAACTTCGGTCGCAGCCCTCCAAGCATGTGCAGCAGAGTTTGCGACCATAAGCTGCCACGTCTCGCGAGCTTCACGAGGTCAAAAGAGCACATGCTTCCGAGGAGTGTAGCGAAAACATGGGGACGATGGTCATAAAAGTGCAATGTGGGGGAGCCTTCGCCGACGAGATGAGGTCCTCGCTTCGACCCTCATTTTTCGAGGAAGCCGTCATGCCGCCACTATGGTTTTCAACCGAGGTCATCATCCGTCGACTTCATCATTTCAGGATCGTACAGTACATTTACCAGCGTGTCGAACCTTCCAAAGCGGCGGCAGCTTTCTTTCGCAGCGACACTGCTTTGTCGTCTGCCAAAATGTCCGCAAGCATATGTTTGTACATCTGGTGTCCACGCAAAACGGACACCGAGACGAAATACAATAACTGTGAATATCAATGTAGCATTATTGTGATAGTATTTCAATGAAAATAACTGTTCGAACACAGACAAACTGTGCAACCGTTTTGTGGTCCACAAATCATTGCTTAATATTTAAAATTCAAAACACCAATACTCGGCGCGCCCGATTCCTTCTTTCCTGCGTCACCTCCTCCACGATGCGGCGCACGACGCTCGGGCCCGTGTCGTCCTCGCAGCTCAACACGCGCTCCTCCATGCTGCGGCATCCGTCCACGCGGGTCTCCGTCCCCAACAAGAGCTCGGCCATGGAGCGCCAGTCCATCGGCGTCGTGTCTCGGCGCGTCTCCACCGCTGCCGGCCACACCGCACG